>CM065696.1:11164957-11174957 GCA_017654935.2 Phymorhynchus buccinoides | reverse complement strand
TAGAATTTTTTCATATTCTCTATTTATTTTTAGATACGAAGATTGGATTACAAGAAACAAATCAACTAAACATGAAAAGTCCCACATTCTTGTGTTCCCACTCGACAATAGACTAATATTATAATAGTCTATTTGTTTTTAAATCATGTATGATAACATTCAGGAAAAACAACCTCAATCAATGTAATAAAATATTTTGATCAAACGAACCAACGATATTGTCTTTTCGTTTCCTCTTACACTTTGTATGACTAAAACATGTCCTAACTTTAGTCGAGTCTGTCGTACGATGGTATTGTTGTTTGTGGCTCAAGCCACAAACCTATAACTCACTTTGTCGGTCGGTCGGTCGGTCGGTCGGTCGGTCCAAAATTGTCGCACATTTTGACAAAATTGTCGCACATTTTGACAAAATTGTCGCACTTCAAATCGAGGCTCCACTTCAAATTGAGGCCGCTCTTTAAAATGATGTATTTTAAAGCGTACAAAATAATAAACATACGTAATACAGACACTACAACAGACACGACGAGTATGCGGTGCTTCTTTCGATGAGCATAAGTAGGATAAATAGTTTTAAATGTTTTCCAAAAGATATAAAAAGTTACGGAATGGTGCAGAGATAACATTCTGGTTTACAGATTTAAATTATTAAAAAGCCAGGGGAGGTGACTCATAATTGGAGTGGTAAAAATAGACCGCGTGCCACAAAAAATTGCGATTTCGCGCTTGTTTTTTTCTAGGTTTAAACATTTTATTGTCCAACAAAACAAAGAATGAAAATGCAAGATGTCTGAAGCAGCAGCAAGGAGAGCTTAAATTTTCTTTCTTTCTTTTTTATTAAAAGACTATATTCTTTTTCGTTTTTAAAGCATTTAAATTTAAGTCGATATGAACATCGCTTTTTATTTCTCTCTACGTCTGTCTGTCTGTCTGTCTGTCTCTCTGTCTCTGTCTCTGTCTCTCTCTCTCTCTCTCTCTCTCTCTCTCTCTCTCTCTCTCTCTCTCTCTCTCTCTCTCTCTCTCTCTCTCTCTCTCTCTCTCTCTCTCTCTCTCTCTCTCTCTCTCTCTCTCTCTCTCTCTCTCTCTCTCTCCAAAACATATTCTGTTGTGAAATGTTTGCAATCGCATTTTTGCGAATTTAATTACATTTGGAATAACATTTATTTCAAAAAAGTATGCGTTTCTTTTTTTGAACAGTATATGTTTATCTGAAAGACTTACAGTGCAGTGCACTCAACGTGCAGCCATTTTCTTCTTGATCTTAACCCTTTCTTGCCTTTCCGAATTTATTCTAAGAGCTTGCATTCTTTCCTTGCTTTCTTTCTTTTCCAGAAATAAATATTGAGGTTATTTAGGTTTGGGGCTGCGGTGGGTTTCCCTCTGTCTTATGTTTATTGCGTCCAGGTTCTTTTGCAGCTCTTCTGTCTGACTTCTCCACTTCTCCCTTTAAAGGGCCACCCTGACGGATGCGTTTTTGTAAGAAACACGTCCAGATCACACAAAAAACACCCTTTATAGAGATTGCAACACTCACTTTGCTCTGGTTTCCTATAAATCAAACCGTCAAATCGGCGATTCCTCCTTGGCGGAGGTTCTGGAAGTCAAATTCTTTCACCCAAAGAGAAGGCGTGTGCCGTCTCTTTTCTAATGGCCGCCTGTGTTCAAACCAAATCGTTTGCACGAAATGTTCGCACTACAAGCCTTTTTTATATTTATGTTTTATTTTATACAGATTATTTAAAGGAGTTTCGCTTACAAAAAAGGAAACAACTCCGATTTATTTTTTACTGCACTACAAAAAAAAAACCGCTTCAACCACAATGAGTGACCTTCACCCACCCCATCCAAAATGGCTTCTCTCTCCGGCATCTCCACCAAGGAGGAATCGCCGTTTTGACGGTTTAATTTCTAGGAAACCAGAGCAAAGTGAGTGTTCCGATCCTTGAAAAGGCTGTCTTTCTGGTGATCTCGACGTGTTTCTTGCAAAAACTCATCCGTCAGGGTGCACCTTTAAACCCATCTGGTGTTCTCTTTTTCTTTTCCTCTGTTTCGGTTTTGATCACTCCTTTCCCACCTTTTCCCTTTTATTTTTGTAACCCTTTTGGTGGACATTTCGCCGATTTGGTGTTTGTGAATGTCTTCTGGGAGTCCTGTACATATTATTTCGCCCTTTTCTCCTTGTTTGTCTTCCTTGTTTTTCATCTTCGGTTCCTGTTTGTCCATACTTTTCATTTCTCTTTGTTCCGCTCTTCTGTAATTATACTTTCTTTCTCTCACGTTTTTCCCGTATTTTTCTTTGTGTCGTTCTTAAACTCCTGTAGTGCGCTTTTCTTCTTGCGCTTTTCTTCTTCTTCTTCTTCTTCTTCTTCTTCTTCTTCTTCTTCTTCTTCCTTATCTTCTTCTTCTTCTTCTTCTTCTTCTTCTTCTTCTTCTTCTTCTTCTTCTTCTTCTTCTTCTTCTTCTCTTCTTCTTCTTCTTCTTCTTCTTCTTCTTCCTTATCTTCTTCTTCTTCTTCTTTCTTCTTCTTCTTCTTCTTCTTCTTTCTTCTTCTTCTTCTTCTTCTTCTTCTTCTTATTATTCTTCTTCTTCTTCTTCTTCTTCTTCTTCTTCTTCTTCTTCTTCTCTTCTTTCTTCTTCTTCTTCTTCTTCTTCTTCTTCTTCTTCTTCTTCTTCTTCTTCTTCTTCTTCTTCTTCTTCTTCTTCTTCTTCTTCTTCTTCTTCTTCTTCTTCTTCTTCTTCTTCTTCTTCTTCTTCTTCTTCTTCTTCTTCTTCTTCTTCTTCTTCTTCTTCTTCTTCTTCTTCTTCTTCTTCTTTATTCTTCTTCTTCTTCTTCTTCTTCTTCTTCTTTCTTCTTCTTCTTATTCTTCTTCTTCTTCTTCTTCTTCTTCTTCTTCTTCTTCTTCTTCTTCTTCTTCTTTCTTCTTCTCTTCTTCTTCTTCTTCTTCTTCTTCTTCTTCTTCTTCTTCTTCTTCTTCTTCTTCTTTCTTCTTCTTCTTCTTCCTTCTTCTTCTTCTTCTTCTCTTCTTCTTCTTCTCTTCTTCTTCTTCTTCTTCTTCTTCTTCTTCTTCTTATCTTCTTCTTCTTCTTCTTCTTCTTCTTCTTCTTCTTCTTCTTCTTCTTCTTCTTCTTCTTCTTCTTCTTCTTCTTCTTCTTCTTCTTCTTCTTCTTCTTCTTCTTCTTCTTCTTCTTCTTCTTCTTCTTCTTCTTCTTCTTCTTCTTCTTCTTCTTCTTCTTCTTCTTCTTTATTCTTCTTCTTCTTCTTCTTCTTCTTCTTCTTCTTCTTCTTCTTCTTCTTCTTCTTCTTCTTCTTCTTCTTCTGTCTTCTTTATCTTCTTCTTCTTCTTCTTCTTCTTCTTCTTCTTCTTCTTCTTCTTCTTCTTCTTCTTCTTCTTCTTCTTCTTCTTCTTCTTCTTCTTCTTCTTCTTCTTCTTCTTCTTCTTCTTCTTCTTCTTCTTCTTCTTCTTCTTCTTCTTCTTCTTCTTCTTCTTCTTCTTCTTCTTCTTCTTCTTCTTCTTCCTTCTCTTCTTCCTTTCTTCTTCTTCTTCTTCTTCTTCTTCTTCTTCTTCTTCTTTCTTCTTCTCTTCTTCTTCTTCTTCTTCTTCTTCTTCTTCTTCTTCATCTTCTTCTTCTTCTTCTCTTCTTCTTCTTCTTCTTCTTCTTCTTTCTTCTTCTTCTTCTTCTTCTTCTTCTTCTTCTTTCTTCTTCTTCTTCTTCTTCTTCTTCTTCTTCGCTTTCTTTCTTCTTCTTCTTCTTCTCTTCTTCTCCTTCTTCTTCTTCTTCCTTATCTTCTTCTTCTTCTTCTTCTTCTTCTTCTTCTTCTTCTTCTTCTTCTTCTTCGTTCTTCTTCTTCTTCTTCTTCTTCTTCTTCTTCTTCTTCTTCTTCTTCTTCTTCTTCTTCTTCTTCTTCTTTCTTCTTCTTCTTCTTCTTCCTTATCTTCTTCTTCTTTCTTCTTCTTCTTCTTCTTCTTCTTCTTCTTCTTCTTCTTCTTCTTCCTTATCTTCTTCTTCTTCTTCTTCTTCTTCTTCTTCTTCTTCTTCTTCTTCTTCTTCTTCTTCTTCTTCTTCTTTCTTCTTCCTTTCTTCTTCTTCTTCTTCTTCTTCTTCTTCTTCTTCTTCTTCTTCTTCTTCTTCTTCTTTCTTCTTCTTCTTCTTCTTCTTCTTCTTCTTCTTCTTCTTCTTCTTCTTCTTCTTCTTCGTTTCTTATCTTCTTCTTCTTCTTCTTCTTCTTCTTCTTCTTCCTTATTCTTCTTCTTCTTCTTCTTCTTCTTATCTTCTTCTTCTTCTTCTTCTTCTTCTTCTTCTTCGTCTTCTTCTTCTTCTTCTTCTTCTTCTTCTTCTTCTTCTTCTTCTTCTTCTTCTTCTTCTTCTTCTTCTTCTTCTTCTTCTTCTTCTCCTTATCTTCTTCTTCTTCTTCTTCTTCTTCTTTCTTCTTCTCTCTTCTTCTTCTTCTTCTTCTTCTTCTTCTTCTTCTTCTTCTTCTTCTTCTTCTTCTTCTTCTTCTTCTTCTTCTTCTTCTTCTTCTTCTTCTTCTTCTTCTTCTTCTTCTTTCTTCTTCTTATCTTCTTCTTCTTCTTCTTCTCCTTCTTCTTCTTCTTCTTCTTCTTCTTCTTCTTCTTCTTCTTCTTCTTCTTCTTCTTCTTCTTCTTCTCCACCCTCTCTTTCTGTTTTGTACATTTTGTATTTATTTTTCTACCTTTGGTAATCATCTATCTTTTTGGTCGTCTGCTTTTACTTTTATGCTTCCTATTTCATCCATCTTCACCCTCATTGTATTTTTTCAATTTGTTTCTCTCTTCTTTTCATTCCTCTATTCTAAACGCTTCTTTGCCACCCATCCCACCCCCTTCCCTTTCATCTGACGTGGCAATATACCCATCCCACCCCCTTCCCTTTCATCTGACGTGGCAATATCGGTGCGGCGAGCAGCGCCCCCCCCCCCCCCCCCCCCCCCCTCCCCGCCCCTTGATGACGTGGGGTTTGTTATGGCGTCGATAACAGAGCTGATCGCTGATTGGTTAGCTCCATTTCACAGCGGGGAGGATTGTAGCCAATGGGGATCGACCACCTCCCACAAAACGAATGGCGGGTCGCATTTTGCGTCAAAGAATCCCAAGGCATCAGGTTGTAAATAAGTACAAAATCTTCTGTTTTATTCACCTTCGAATTTGGCCTAGATATTCTAAATACCTACCATCATGTAACATTTAAGCATTATGTATTAGGTACTTTAGAGTCACAGAGGTGTCTGTGTGAAATTCGGGTTGCTCCCACCTAGAAAGAGCGTCGCAGCTAGAGGCGCGCCACCCATTTGTTTGGCATGCCATTTTTGTGTGACTGATGAGGAAGGAAAGGGGGGGGTTACATTTTTACCAAATGACAACTTGTTCGTTGCCACTGGGCTTAATGTGTGCTAAGTGCATGGGTCTCGGCTTATCGTCTCATCCGAAAGACTCCACGTTGAGACCGTAAGGCCTAGTGCAAAGTGAGAGGAAAGATCCCCTGTACCCAGGTTCGAACTCGGGTTTACTTGACACGAAGCGAACGCGCTACCACTGTGCCACTCTAGACTAACACACTCCTAGTTCCCTCCGTTCAAACGTTATCGTGTTCACATAGTAGAGATAGATAGACAGACAGTCAGGAGCAAACAGAACGCCCTGAAAACATTATTCAGCCTTCGCTGCGTGGCTTCCCAATAATGTATGGCATCTATGACTGAAAGAGTCCCAAACCCCAAGTCAGTCCTCTCGGTTAACCCTTTCGCCGCCAGCCATTTTTCAGCCAAAATATACCATTCAATTTAACTGGATAGAGAAAAACATTATCTGCAATAATATTGTGAATTTCTCTATGACATGTATAACATTAGCCCTATCCTTATCTCCCAAACCTCATCGGCTATGGTACCGCCACAAACTGAGATGATAAACCCAGTGAATATAGGGTTTTACGCCTTCTTCGGCCTTTCGGCCATGTGGGGCATTTGTAAATACAAAGATGGTGGGAACAATACTGGAGGCAATGCCCGGAGGCAGTGCTATACCAGTAAAGTCCCGATTTTTTAAATAATATAGATATGTGTAGCAGTAACCACGCCTCAGCTAAACCTCATCGGCTATGGTACCGCCACAAACTGAGATGATAAACCCAGTGAATATAGGGTTTTACGCCTTCTTCGGCCTTTCGGCCATGTGGGGCATTTGTAAATACAAAGATGGTGGGAACAATACTGGAGGCAATGCCCGGAGGCAGTGCTATACCAGTAAAGTCCCGATTTTTTTAATAATACAGATATGTGTAGCAGTAACCACGCCTCGGTTAAACCTCATCGGCTATGGTACCGCCACAAACTGAGATGATAAACCCAGTGAATATAGGGTTTTACGCCTTCTTCGGCCTTTCGGCCATGTGGGGCATTTGTAAATACAAAGATGGTGGGAACAATACTGGAGGCAATGCCCGGAGGCAGTGCTATACCAGTAAAGTCCCGATTTTTTTAATAATACAGATATGTGTAGCAGTAACCACGCCTCGGTTAAACCTCATCGGCTATGGTACCGCCACAAACTGAGATGATAAACCCAGTGAGAAATAAGGCTTTACGCCCTCTTCGGCCTTTCGGCCATGTGGGGCCCCGATAAACCCAGTGAAGTTTTTTGTTTCTTCTATACCTTATAATAAGTGTGACCGTTTCCACGAAAATGAGTGGTTTAAACAAATCTGTATTCATTCGGAAACGATCAAACAGAAAGACAATTAGAGCAACAACAAGCTCGAAGCTTATACCGTGCTCCTTAAATTAACGTCATAATGAGTCTGGGTTTCAATTTGCGACTATACTATCTGCAGAGTTAAAAACTTTCCTGGGGTTGCACTGCCTCCGTGTATTGCCTCCAGGATCGTTCCCACCATCGTTATATCTACTAATGTCCCATGTGTGTCTGCTTCAGACCGGAGGACGTTAAACGGATTTTCATCACTGGGTTTGATTGAGATCAAGGGTGTGTGAAAAAGAAAGTGGGTGAAAATGGTCAATGATTGGTTGTAGTTGTTTTGGTTTTGTAATCACTCGCCCTGTCGTGCTAATGATTTCTGTCAATACCTACACACACTCTCCACGAGACACACAGACATATGCACACATACATACACTGACATACACGCATATATATCGTACAAGAATTGAAGAAGAAAAAACAACCACACCATTAAACTTTCCTCTTATATATATAGTTTGCTTTAATAAAACTTTGTTTGTGTCCAATGTATCAGTTTGTGAACTTAAGAAAGAAACTCAATAACTTTAATTTTAACTTTACGATTTGTTCTGTGTTCTGAAAAGAATAAAAGAAAAGAATGTGCTGATTTACTTTTTCTCCCAATGGGGGAGATAGACAATGCCTATGCAAAGACAGCTGTTTCGTCTTTAAGAAAGACTCTTCAGTCTGCATATTCCATATCCATATTCCATGCCCCTAAGAAGAGTCAAAGGATTATCATTACATTGAAATTACTTTTGGGGGAAAAAAGAACATAAAAATCCCCACTAACGAAGTATAAAACTTTACCAAGAAACCTACTCAGACTGGATTTATATAACGAGTTGCTTTCACTTTTTGCTGTTGGGTTGTTTTTTATGGCTGGTCTTGTATTAGTCAGTCGGTTAAGATATCAACTAAACTTCCCTATATTTACCTTAATAACTCCAATATACACTCTCATTTGAGGTAAAGCGCTATATAAATGTACTATTATTATTATTATTATTATTATTATTATTATGATTATTATGATTATTAATATTATTAATTATTATTATTATTATTATTATTATTATTATTATTATTATTATTATTATTATTATTATTATTATTGTGTGAGTGACAATCCGTTTAACGTCCTTCGGTCTGAAACAGACACATAATTACGGGACATTAGTAGATATAAAGATGGTGGGAACGATCCTGGAGGCAATGCCCGGAGGCAGTGCAACTCCAGGAAAAGTCCCGAATTTTTAACGATACAGATGCATGAGTAATGAATATTATTATTATTATTATTATTATTATTATTATTATTATTATTATTATTATTATTATTATTATTATTGTTATTATTATTGTTCTTATCGTTATTGTTATTGTGTTATTATTGTCATTATTAAAATTATTATTATTGTTATTATTATTGTTGTTATTGTCGTTATTGTTATTATCGTTATTGTTATTATTGTCATTATTGTTCTTGTTATTATTGTCATTATTAGTAGTAGTAGTAGGGGAGGCTTATTGATTCAGTACCTGTCACGCAATTCGTACCACCTGGTTTTCTACCAAACGGTAGAAGATTGGGGGTTAATATTTGTGTGTGAAGTTTGGACAGGGGAAGGGAAGTATTTTATCACAACAAAAATGCAACGAAGCGGAACACTCTTTGCAAGACAAACGAAAGTTCATTTTGGCAGCATCTGATGTAATTTTAGGTGACGCTTTTTTTGTTTGTTATTCAGTGCATACATGCAAAGATTAAAACTGGAAAAATCACTTTAAAATCTTTATGTTCTTAGGGTCAATGTTGTCCACTTTGTAAATTCAAATATCCAAAGGAAAAATAATTGGGCCATAGTTATGCAATTCGTACCACTATCACGTAATTCGTACCTCCTACGTCTTTTCAATGGCGCAGCGTCAAAAATGCATTCAGGGGCCTGTTTTACGTGACATCAAACTTTTGATGATAAAATGACATAAGAATTACTTTGACGTCACAGACTAACTAGTACATTTAGAAGAGAGAATGGTCTATAGCTAAAGCCAAGTCACGAGCGTCCTACCGTTGAATTAGTGCTATAAACCCCCTGGTACGATATCAGTAACTTGATGGTACGAATTCCGTAACAGGTCTTGTAATTCGTACCTTTTGAAGAAAAAAGTATTTTTACGTTTAAGCCAAAAGTACAAACATTATCTTTATAATTATAGTATATAGTTATAGCCCTCTACCAGTAGTATCCACATTGAAAGTTTCATAGCTTTGGGATTATCTGCCCTTGAGATAGAGATCTCTATCCTTAGGGGGTACCGATTCAATAAGTGTCCCCTAGTAGTAGTAGTAGTAGTAGTAGTAGTAGTAGTAGTAGTAGTAGTAGTAGTAGTAGTAGTAGTAGTAGTAGTAGTAGTAGTAGTAGTAGTAGTAGTAGTAGTAGTATTGTTGTTGCTACCTGTAATAATGGTCAACCTATGGCGATATTTTTCACGCCAGAGGGCAGTCAATGCACTAGGGGCTTATCACGCGATTTTCTTACTTGGGCGTAGTGAGAGAGAGAGTGATGGTAGGACCACTCACTGTCTCTCTCTCTTTCTTTATCCCCAACTAATAATATAGAGAGGATTAGCCCCACACGAGCGTCATGCCCTCTGGTGTGAGAAAAATCGCACTAAGTCTCTCATTATCCACCAACTGTCAGTAATCAGTATGTTGTAAGTGGTACATGTACCACTTTCTAGTAACAGAGACGTCTCTGTGAAATTCTGACAGCATCCACATGGAGAGCTTGTCGCCACTAATATGCAGTGACACCCATATTTTGGAGTGGTGGTGAGTGGGTGGTGGACTCAGGAAACTGAGCTATCAAAATGGGTTATACCAGGCAGCGGGACTCTACTTCCACTTGTCGACTTTTTTCACTACCGTGGTTGTTGTTTTTGACGTGCTGTAATGTGCGCGGGTCAGACTTGCTCTAAGTCCCCCATCCCAATGACTCAACGTTCAGTTCGATTTTCCCCATCCAACTGGACAGAGAGGCCGAGGCTGGGGTTCAATGGAGCCCCAGTCACTCGCGCCTTCAGATGGCAGGCGAATGTCTTAATTAACCGTCCTGCCACATCCCCTCTCCTTAAAAGGGATTGAAAAGCATGTTTTGTTTTTTGTTTTTTGTATTTATTTTTAGTATCAATTAAACAGATGAATAAACTAGAGCGTGAAAACGCTAGAACAA
>CM065696.1:11152457-11157457 GCA_017654935.2 Phymorhynchus buccinoides | reverse complement strand
ACGGACACATACGCCTCTGTGACTGTAAAGTACCTAATGGCCTAATTATAATGCCTAAAACCTAAGACATAAGAACCCATTGTGGCCTTTTGGCCTCTGAACGCAGAAAACGAAGAAGAAGAAGAAGAAATCCCTTTTCTCTCTGTCTGTGCATATTTCTAACTTCCAGTACCAGCTTGTCTCTTCTCTGTTTGTCTGGCTTCTTCTTCTTCGATCGCTCAGACATGTTTCCTGTCAATTATGAGCGCAGATGCGTCATGCTGCCGTTATGCGCCTAACTAAGAAATAGTTAGGCCCAGCAAGTCCGACTTCGGCTGGAGGAGATCTTTTTGAAAGTGTTTCGTGAAAAAAGGGCAGGAGAATGGACCGGTTAGGCAGAAAGAGATAGTAGATGACAGAAAGCAAAGGGAAAAGGCAGAGTCAAAGAGAGTGACAGAAGATTAGAGGAGGATTAGAGGGAAGCTACAAGCACAGAACTTCCAGAAGGTGGGGGAACTATTTATACAAAAGGCCCCCCGGTATCCCCACGGGGGGGGGGGGGGGGGGGTTTTGTCTGACGAAACAGATAATGAGACAGACGAGAAAGAGGAGAGAAACAGAGAAAGAGGGGATCGAAGGGAAGGATGGAAAAATAAGGAAGAGAAGCAACGAAAGAGAGAAAGAGAAGATAGGAGAGTAAGAAGACGGGATGAGGAAGTTAAAAAAAAAAAGAATTACAAGGGCGTCGCCGAGCGGCAGACATGTCCGTCACCAGCAATGCCACGCACTTGCGACACCCCGTAGAGTGTCACATCCTGACACCAAATTGGAAGGGATTCTGTCTTCTAGTTCACGAGATACAGCTTGAAGAAGAAATATATAGCGCAAAGAAGGAAATTTCGGTTTTCAAGGTCAAACTTCAAGGTCAAGGTCAGCATGGCGATAATGTATGCTCGGATGTTTTCTACTCTAGGGTATACAGTACCACACACAATCTGAAGCGCTTCTGTCAAGTACAAATGTGGAAAATAAAGCTTAAAACCCAGTTTGTAGACCCCTACCACTTTCAAGGCCTACCGATCTCCCGGACCGTGACCTTGATCGGTATGCCATCATCAGAAAGGGCATAAGCCAAAGTACCGCCATGCCACATTTGAAGACTCTAAGACCAACGGTGTGGAAGTTATGGCCCCTTAAAGATTTTCGGTTTTCAAGGTCGTACGCCAAGGTCATGACATTGACCTTGATAATTCATGTTCGGATCTCTTCCTATTAAGGTGGCACACCTCCACACAAAATCTGAAGCGATTGTGCCAACCCGTTCGGAAGATATCCTTGGGACAGGCAGAAAACAAACAACAAACAAACAAAAAAAAAAAAAAACATACAAACCAGCCCATCGCAAAGTGCGATCACCTATGGTGACGGACAATGAATAAACAGGCACAGACACGCATTAATAATATAGATACGGAAATATAGTACCATCCACAAGAAAAATAATCAGCAAAGAACTAGATATGAAAGGACAATAAGGGGAGAAGACAACTGCGTATTAGGTATTAGGTACTTTATAGTCACAGAGGCGTCTCTGTAAAATTCGGGTTGCTCCCACCTGGAGAGCGCGTCAGCAGTTTCGCAACACATCTTTAAAACTATAATACCAGTTATATCTGTCTGAACTTGCAATTTTAGAGTGCCAATTTTGCTGATAGGAAGCAATAATTCTGTTTTTAAATTCCATGATAAATCCCTCCTCACTTCCCACACCCTGACATAGCCATACAATTCCAAACCCATTAGTAGTTAAATATTTTTCACACAATATACCCAATTTTCTTTCCCTTTCTCATGTTCGTTCAATAGCATTTGATACGCCTGTCTACTAAGTCTGGATATAGGTAGTTTTAACAACTTGAGCCAGTATTTTATACATTTAACATATGTTCTAACATACAGAGGGTACCTTCCTGTTTCTCCATATACTACTGTGTTTGAACTGTGCAATGGGACA
The DNA here is from genome assembly GCA_017654935.2 of Phymorhynchus buccinoides. NCBI lineage: Eukaryota > Metazoa > Mollusca > Gastropoda > Neogastropoda > Raphitomidae > Phymorhynchus > Phymorhynchus buccinoides. Next base: position 11,155,464 of record CM065696.1, on the reverse strand, counting down.
TTTAAGAAGCGTTTTATAGCAAATGTATGTACCTTTTCCAAATCAATATTATCATAAATTCCCCAAATTTCTGCTCCATATGTCAGGACTGGTTCAATCTGAGCATTAAAGAGCTTCCAAAATATACTTGAACCTGGGGACAGGGGATTTTTCTTCTCACTTTGCACTTGGCCTTACGGTCTGAACGTGGAGTCTTTCGGATGAGACGATAATTGAACCGAGGTCCCGTGTGCCCATGCACTTAGCACACGTTAATCCCAGGGGCAACGAAAAAGTTGTCATTTGGGTCACAATTTAATTAACACACACACACACACACACACACACACACACACACACACACACACACACACACACACACACACACACACAACACACACACACACACACACACACACACACACACACGCACACACACACACACACCCTTTCCTTCCTCATCAATCACACAAAAATCGCATGCCAAAAAGAAATTGGCTGGCTCGCCTCTGGCTGTGACGCTCTTTCCAGTGGGAGCAACCCGAATTTCACAGAGACGCCTTCGTGACTATAAAGTACCTAATACCTAAGATTGCCCCACCGTCTGATACATTCGTTACCAGCCAACAGTAAGATTATGTGAGAAAAGACTGAAAGATATACAGACCGAAACAGAGAGAGAGAGAGAGAGAGAGAGAGAGAGAGAGAGAGAGAGAGAGAGAGAGAGAGAGAGAGAGAGAGAGAGAGAGAGAGAGAGAGAGAGAGAGAGAGAGAGACTTCAGACTTCAGACTTCAGACTTCAGATGTTTAATCCAATAAGGCCAAAGCCCCATATGAATGAGGGGCGGTACAATATTTTACAATACAATAGAATTTAAAGACATGCATCGGTAGCACAAATATGATAGAAAATAATATGAACATTCATGATAACAGACATTCTCTTAATTGTAAAGCTTTAAACAAATATTCAGTGAGATTACGACTGAGAGAGTACAAGCCATCAGCAAACAAAATCTAAACAAGCATACATTTACGAATATTTTTTATGTATATATCTTTTACGGAGGTCATTCAAAACATGACATACCAGGACAAAATGAATCTCATCCTCATGAGTTCTTACACACATGACAAAAAGCTCATAACCTTTACCGTTCTATAATATTAATGAACATTGAGACACAGTCTAAAAGCCATCGTAACGTAAACAAATTTAAAGTAAGAAAGTTTTAACTATATGGTCAGAATTATAACCTCTATATATCAACGACATCTGTCAGTCAATAGCATTATTCCACATTGCAGCAAAATTAATCTTTGGCGGAGACATTTTACAAATCCACTTTCTAACCAACTCCCTGGGATTCCCAAAGCAAATATTGGAAAAACCAAGCTCATAAAGAAAGAAACGTTCACTGGATTTACCAGTCTACATTTTCCCATTACTAAGTCACATACATATTGTATGATCTCCTTGGTAAAAGATCCATGGGCGGGCAAAAGCCCATGTCAATTATTGCCAATAAACAAAGCAAATCTAGTTTCGGTCACATTTTGCCCATGAGACGAGTGTTAATGTTTAGCAATCGTCTCATGGACAAACCCAACCGAAACCCGCCCCACACCATGAGACAACCGAAAGCACGGGCCTCCCACCCGCCCATGGGCCAATAGACCCCGTCTTCACCTACTATTGTTAATTTATTGAATGTATACATCATCACCTTAACCACCTCCATTTCCTAATACTAAAGTACTACTTTTATACTACTACTACTACTATTTTTAGCCTTCTACTAAAGGTCTACTACTACTGTACTACTACTACTAGAGAAGAAACTACTACTACTACTACTAATACTACTACTACTACTACTACACTTACTGTACTCATACTACTACTCACTACTACTACTTTAATAATATTGTACTACAACTACTACTACTACTACTACTACTACTACTAATTTACTAAGTTTCTTACTACTACTATACTATTCCACTAGCTACTACTACTACTACTACTACTATAATCTGTAGTAACCACCCCACCTTTCCTTTACCATCACTACTAAATACCACTAAATGTTACTCGACTACAAACTACTACTACTAAGCTACTGGTTAACTCCTTTATTACTAATGCCATGTAACTACTTATCTAATGTTCATCTAATCATAATAATAATACATTATATATAATAATAATTAATAATAATAATTAATAATTTTATAAACAATAATAATAAATACTAACAGTAATAATAACAAAGACACGGTAAGCGCAGAACATCACCATAGTAACAAGAAAGGCAAAACAGAACCAACCGACCAAACTTAACAAAATGAAGAGAGAAAAAAAAATTAATGACTTCCACCACAATTTACTTTTTCATAATAATACTACTACTACTTATTCCCTACTACTACTACTACTACTTTTTACTACTACTACTACTACCCTACTACTTGTTTACTACTACTACTACTCTGTACTAAATACTAGTTACTACTACCTATTACTATTAAATACTAAAAGCTATTTTCTAAGGGAATAATCATAGCATCATAATAATTTTAGTAGCCTAATGTCAAACAAAACTCCATATTAGAAATCAGGACCAGAAGAAATTTTTTTTAAGCAAAGCATAATCAGAGAAACACATGACATGAGTTAGTCTAAACAGACATCAAAAAGAGCTTGATAAAGTGTGGTACATTAAGTAATAATACAGTTTTAATGGATGCTTCTGATTAAGCTTTAGATATGCATGGAAAGATGCCCCCGCAAGTTAGATTATGAAATTTAGATACTGACGAAAATGCCTTTACATCTGAAGGCAGTGAGTTCCAGAGCATATGGCCCTGAGAAGGAAAAGCTTGTTTTGTTTAAGGTCAATGCGGGTGATGAGTGGAAGAACATATTTATCCGAACGATCCAACTATATGTGGACTCTCAGCTTTAGGGACTTTTCTCTCTCTATTGGGGTGTCAAGTTACTGTGGATTCATTATACATTAGGACA
>CM065696.1:11132457-11142457 GCA_017654935.2 Phymorhynchus buccinoides | reverse complement strand
GAAAGAAAGAATGAAGAAGACAAGAAAGGATAAAAGAAAGAAAGAAGAAAGAAAGAAAGAAAGAAAAAAGAAAGAAAGAAGGAAGAACGACAAGAAAGAAGACGAAAGAAAGAATAAAGAAAGAAAGAAAAAGAAACGAAAGAAGAAAAAAGGAAAGAAGAAAGAAAGAAGAAAGAAAAGGAGAATGAACAGATAGAAAGGGGGGAAAGCCGAAGTAATAAGGAACAAAAAAAAAAGAAGGACCAAGTCATCGGAAGGAAGGAAGGAAGGAAAGGAGGAAAGAAAACAAAACGAATTAAAATTAAAAAAGGAACGCTAATGTATTTGCGCTGCCTCAGCTGCTTTCATAATAATATTCCTTCCAAAATAAAACTGCAACACAGGGTGGGCCTGTGGCAGCGCAAAATGTTACAACGCGTCAAAATGTTACAGTTGTAACATTTTGACGCCTTGTAACATTTTGCGCGGAAAGTCCTGCGGCAAAATGTTACAATTGTAACATTTTGCCGCGTTGTAACATTTTGCACGGAAAGCCTGCGGCAAAATGTTACAATTTTGTTAGAATTGTAACATTTTGCGCGAGGCGCCCACCTTTGATTGAAAGTTTTCAATTGTAACATTTTGACGCGTTGTAACAAAATTGTAACATTTTTGCCGCAGGTTTTCCGTGCAAAATGTTACAACGCGGCAAAATGTTACAATTGTAACACTTTTGCGCGAGGAGCCCCGGGCACCTCACGCAATTTGTTACAATTGGAATATTTTGCCGCGTTGTAACATTTTGCGCTGCCACAGGGCCTACCTCTCGGTCCATTGCTGCGTTGTTACTTATGTCGACTTGGTTTATGTTTGCTTCTAATGGACATTTTAAAACACATTAACAAGGTCTCCCTCTAGCTTCTAAAGGCGGAGGTTTCCATAGGCATAGTGTTTAACTGCCATACCTGCTATCTACTTTCTGCAGTTGTGTAGCATTGTGTCCCCCGTCTCTATGTGTCCCCCGTCTCTATGTGTCCTCCGTCCGTCTCTATGTGTCCCCCGTCTCTATGTGTCCCCTGTCTCTATGTGTCCCCCGTCTCTATGTGTCCCCTGTCTCTATGTGTTCCCTGTCTCTATGTGTCCTCCGTCTCTATGTGTCCCCCGTCTCTATGTGTCCCCTGTCTCTATGTGTCCCCCGTCTCTATGTGTCCCCTGTCTCTATGTGTTCCCCGTCTCTATATGTCCCCGTCTCTATATAGTATATGTCCCCGTCTCTATGAGTCTCTAATTTCTTCTCCATATGTTGCCGTCTCTATGTGTCCCCAATTTCGTCTCTATGTATCCCCCGTCTCTATGAGTCCCCAATTTCGTCTCTATGTGTCCTCACTTTCGTCTATATGTGTCCCCGTCTCTATGTGTCCCCAATTCAGCCTCTATGTGTCCCCGTCTCTATATGTCCCCGTCCCTATGTGTCCCCGTTTATATATGTCCCCAATTTTATCTCTATGTGTCCCCGTCTCTATGTGTCCCCGTCTATATGTTTCTTACACCACATGCTTATCAGTTAGGCTATGCAATGCTTAACGATGGTGAAGACGACGATGACAACGACGATGCCGACGACGAGGACTGAAACCATCATCATCATCATCATCATCATCATCATTTTCGTCATCGTTCAGACCCAAATGTTCTTCCAGGGAACAATCTCTGAGCTATAACTTAAATAAGTCCATATTACAATGCATTTTTTTTCTAAGTGGAAAGCAATCAATGGAAAGATTGTTGTGCGCGCCACAAAACACACAAATATGTATTTTGAACATGACTGAAATAGTAAACGAAGGGACAATATGGTATTGAAACAAAAACTTGAGCCAAAAGGATAAGCATCCTTTTGTAAAACACTATTTCTCTGATTGCTTTGCACATATTTGTTGTGGTAAATCAATACAAATTTAGTCTATCTGTTGTTGTTGTTGTCTTACCCTGGCTTAAAGACTCCAGGGATCATACCAAACGCCGAAGTACTTGAACACTGTGATACACATACACAAGCTAGGGATGAGAACATTACGTCGTGTGTTTTTGATTACCCCGCCACGTGGGCAGCCATACTCCGACTTCGGAGGAAAGTCCATCTATTTACCTACCAGCATTACTAGTTTCACTTTGTTTACATGCAAATTACGTTATGGGTAACGCCCACACCAATGGTACGGGTTGGGTTGCTTAACCTTTTGATTCCAATTTATAATTATTTTGTTTCACTTTGTTTACATGCAAATTACGTTGTGGGTAACGCCCACACCAATGGTACGGGTTGGGTTGCTTAACTTTTTGGTTCCAGTTTATAATTATTTTGTTTCACTTTGTTTACATGCAAATTACGTTATGGGTAACGCCCACACCAATGGTACGGGTTGGGTTGCTTAACTTTTTGGTTCCAGTTTATAATTATTTTGTTTCACTTTGTTTACATGCAAATTACGTTGTGGGTAACGCCCACACCAATGGTACGGGTTGGGTTGCTTAACCTTTTGGCTCCAGTTTATAATTATTTTGTTTCACTTTGTTTACATGCAAATTACGTTGTGGGTAACGCCCACACCAATGGTACGGGTTGGGTTGCTTAACTTTTTGGTTCCAGTTTATAATTATTATACTGTAAAAAGAACATTGGCAGACGAACACAAACGGATAAAATGACAAAACACGGACACTAACAAGTGACACAACACGTGTGGCACACTTTGTCGCATGAAAATAGGTAGCTCGTAAAAATAAGTAGCTCGCTACCTATGACAGTGTGTATTTGCGACATTGAGCATGAACCACAAATTTCACTTTTTTCTAGGGTTAGGGGTAGGGTTAGGGTTAGGGTTAGTTAAATGGTTAAAGTACAGAAAAAGTGAAATTTGTGGTTGTCGCAAATACAGATTCTCTCCAAGGGACTTAATCGTGGTGCGTCAGTGTGTCTTTAAAGAAAATACATCAATTTCCGCTTACTATACAACAAATTAGCCAGCTTAAAAACTATGGCATTACTTATAGGGGGGAGGGGGGGGAGGTCTTCTTTTCTGAGAGGGGGAGGGGGGGTTATGATGCTCTGTCGATTTTGGTGTAGACTAGCGGCGTCAGAAAATGAACTGTAGGCCAACATGATGATGATGATGATGATGATGATGATGATGATGATGATGATGATTTCGATGGTTCCTGTTTCTGTCTTGAATATCGTCAAGATTATGTACCCCCCGTGGGGATACCGGAGGGTCTTTTGTACAAATAGTTCCCCCACGTTCTGGAAGTTCTGTGCTTGTAACTTCCTCTAATTCTGACTTTCTCTTTGACTCTGCCTTTTCCCTTTGCTTACTTACTGTCGTCTGCTATCTTTCTATCTCACTGGTCCATTCTCCTGCGTTTATTCTATAAACTCTTACAAAGATGTCTTCAGGCGAAGTCGGACATGCTGGGCCTAACTATTTCTTAGTAAGGCGCATAACGGCAGCATGACGCATCTACCCTCATATGACAGGAAACTGTCTGAGCGAACATGCTGGGCCTAACTATTTCTTAGTTAGGCGCATAAAGGCAGCATGACGCATCTACACTAATATGACAGGAAACTGTCTGAGCGAACGAAGAAGAAGAAGAAGAAGGCAAGATTATGTTGATAATAATGTCTGAATACACGTGAACATTTTTTGTTTACTCTTTCCCTATTGCAACACAGTAATAAGGCAATGATACTATTACTTGCTGCGTTGCATGCCATTGGAAAAGAGAGAAAAAAGTCCACGTGTACAGAGCCCTGTAAGGGTCTTTAAACGTTGCTAATAACCAGAAATAAACACACTTATTCTGGGATGGAATCGAGCGGACGCCATTGATTATTATTCTCAGATTTTGAGAGCCTTCTAGCACAATGTTGTTCCTTTTTGTTTGTGGCTCAAGCCACAAACCTATAACTCACTTTGTCGGTCGGTCGGTCTGTCTGTCGGTCCGGTCCAAAATTGTCGCACATTTTGACAAAATTGTCGCACTTCAAATCGAGGCTACACTTCTGGCCGCTCTTTAAAATGATGTATTTTAAAAGCGTACAAAATAATAAACATATATAATACAGACACTACAACAGACACGACGAGTATGCGGTGCTTCTTTTGATGAGTATAAGTAGGATACATAGTTTTAAATGTTTTCCAAAAGATATAAAAAGTTACGAAATGGTGCAGAGATAACATTCTGGTTTACAGATTAAAATTATTGAAAAGCCAGGGGAGGTAACTCATGATTGGAGTGGTAAACATAGACCGCGTGCCACAAACTATTGCGATTTCGCGCTTGTTTTTCTTCTGTCAACCACCGCAGGTGCCTGTATCCCTGGGCCTGGATGGCGACACTCTGCTCTGAGCGTCACTACCATAGTAAGGCTGGGTTCACATTAGACGCGTAGGTTCCGTACGGGAAACCCTAAATAAGTGGAAGAAAGAAGGATACAAGTTTACGCACATGGGGGAAATTCGGACACGTGCGCAAATATTTTCCCTTCTTTGCTTCACTTATTTATGGATTGCGCACGGGTTTCCGCACGGAATCTCCGCTTATGTGTGTACACGGCCTAAGTGTGGCGTGTATTGTGTACGAAGGGTTCCGTCCGTTTCGCCTACGTCCGTTTCGCCTACGTCCGTTTCGCCTACGTCCGTTTCGCCTACGTCCGTTTCGCCTACGTCCGTTTCGCCTACTCTTTGATGCGAAACACTTGCCGCCTCATTTGCATGTTATGGGGTTAATGCTTGTTTCGCCTTCCATGAATGTCCCGTGTGTGCGTGTGTGTGTGCGTGTGCGTGCGTGCGTGTGTGTGTGTGTGTGTGTGTGTGTGTGTGTGTGTGTGTGTGTGTGCGTGCGCGTGTGCGTGCGTGCGTGCGTGCGCGCGCGCGCGCGCTCGCCTGTGTGTGTGTGTGTGTGTGTGAATGTGTGTGCGTCCCATCTATTGTTAGTTCAAAATTTATATTTTTGATTGCCTGCATGAATAAGAAGTCATTGTACATTTTCTTCATTCAATGTGTATTATTCATATAATGTATTATGTTCTGCATGTTTCCACTTGCGCGTCTGTGTGTGTGTGTGTGTGTGTGTGTGTGTGTGTGTGTGTGTGTGTGTGTGTGTGTGTGTGTGTGTGTGTGTGTGTGTGTGTGTGTGTGTGTGTGTGTGTGTGTGTGTGTGTATGTGTGTGTGTGAATCACATATTTTGCTTGTTTTTAACTATCTATTGTTTTTGTAAAGCGCATTGAGCTTTAAGGTAGTGCACTATATAAGTTTCCTAAATAAGTAAATAAATAAATAACAAATCTTGTATGAATTTAGGCCTGATGCATTTGCGCCTTGTTCGATTCCTCCAGTAGTACTTCGATACTTGAAAGAGGGCTTTGGTCTGTCTGTGATCTGTCTGTCGAAGCTTATGTGTGTTTGTGCGTCAGTGGTAATTTGCCTCAAAGTAAACTACTGACCCGATGGGAAATCATATTTACAGAATTATTCTCAAAGTTCCGGGGATGATTCCCGGAATCTTCTTCTTCTTCTTCTTCTTCGATCGCTCAGACAGTTTCCTGTCAATTATGAGCGCAGATGCGTCATGCTGCCGTTATGCACCTAACTAAGAAACAGTTAGGCCCCAGCAAGTCCGACTTGGGCTGGAGGAAATCTCCTTGAAAGTGTTTCGTGAAAAAAAGGCAGGATAATGGACCCCGGTTAGGCAGAAATATAGCAGATGACAGCAAGCAAAGGGAAAAGGCAGAGTCAAATAGAGTGGCAGATTAGAGGAAGTTACAAGCACAGAACTTCCAGGAGGTGTGGGAACTATTTTTACGAAAGGCCCCCCGGTATCCCCACGGGGGAAATTCCCGTAATGATTATGTCTGGTCCACGCCATTGGTATTATTAGTATTTGGTTTATTCTACTTGTCTCTGTGAAATTCGGGCTGCTCTCCCCCGGAGAGCGCGTCGCTGCAAGCGCAGCGCCTACCCATTTTATTTTATTTTGTAATTTAAGGGGGTCAGGGTGAGAAGCGGGTGTGGGCAGACTTGGGAAACCTAGCTATCAATTTGGCCATACCAGGCAGCGGGATTTCTCCCTGCTCTTGCCGACCTTCAACTGCCGTGGGATTTTTACGTGCGTAAAGCGCACGGGTCAGACTAGCTTTAAGTGCCCATCCGAAGGACTGGACGTTCAGTTCGATTTTCCTGTCAAACTAGAAAGAAAGGGCGAGGAGGCCGGGATTCGAACACGTGTCACTCACGTTGCAGTCACGCATTACATTTGGCAGGCGAACGTCACGCCATGAAATTGGATTTTTCATTGCATCGATATTCAATATTAAACATAGTTATTCTAAATGGTCTGCTACACTACATACGCTTTGCTTTCAATGCGATGCGATTTTGACGATGTGAGTCATGATTCACGTGAAATTCATGTATTGGGTCTACTTGAGTATAGTAAGCGAGAAGAGAAGATTTATTCTTACACGGAAGTATTTCTCACGAATCTCGACACAATCGCATCGCATTGAGATCAGATCGTATGGAGTGTAGCAAGCCATTTAGAGAGGGAGGGGGGGGGGGCAAACAGGGTGTACGTTTAAATGGCCGCTTTCAAAGGTGCACCCTGACGGATGAGTTTTTGCAAGAAACACGTCGAGATCACCAGAAAGACATCCTTTTCAAGGATCGGTACACTCACTTTGCTCTGGTTTCCTAGAAATCAAACTGTCAAAACGACGATTCCTCCTTGGCGGAGATCTCGGAGAGAAGCCATTATGGACGGGGTGGGTGGAAGCCATTCATTCTGGTTGAAACTTTTTCTTCTTTGTAGAGCAGTAAAAAAACAAATGGAGCTATTTCCTTTGTTGTGAGCGAAACTCATTTTGGTAAACTGTATAAAATTAAAAAATAAATAAAGAGACTTGCGTTGTGGAAATTTCGAGCAAACGATTTGGTCTAAACACAAGCGGCCATTACGAAAGAGATGACACATGCCTTCTAATTTCACTGAAATAATTTGACTTCCAGCACCTCCGCCAAGGAGGAATCGCCGATTTGACGGTTTGATTTCTAGGAAACCAGAGCAAAGTGAAGGTTGCGATCTCTGTAAAGGGTGTTTTCCTGATGATCTCGACGTGGTTCTTGCAAAAACTCATCCGCCAAAGTGCCTCTTTAAACATCGTTTAGGCGAAACGAGACTACTTATCAGCTAGTCGATGAAACGTGCGTAGGCGGAACGTGGCATACCGGTATGAGAGTCGGTGTCATGGGAGAGAGTTCTAAAAAATGGGAGGTATGGTTCTGACGTCTTCTGAATGACCCATCCAACCTGATAGACCTTGACCTTGGGGGGTGGGGGGAGGGGAGGGATACTGGTCAAGCAAGCAAAGCAAGAATTTGATATTAGCGTCCAATCGGTCGCAGACCCTTATGGACAGTATTCCTGAAGACAGCAGGGTCTTCCCGGGGAGGCGATGGTCTCAATACAAGTTCACATTTTTCACGCTTTCCCCTTGGCAACCAACACACACATCTTCGGTGAAATTCAGAAACCTCGTATCTCAATTTTGGTAGATATGAGAATTTGTTTTTGTTTTTTAATTAACCACATTTATCACAATTGATTAACTATGATGAATATGTTGCTCAAGACATTGCGAGTTTAGTCCTGCATTTTGTTAAAATTTCTTCTTCTTTTTTTTAATACCTGAAAAGAACGAAGATACGAGGTTTTTGTTCTTAAGTACATCAAGAACAAGAACAAGAACAAGAAAACAAGAACGGAACATGCAAACTGACATTTAATAATGATAAAACTGCCATTCTTGATTACAAAAAAAAACTAAACTTTTCCAGATCGCTTATTAAGAAAGAAAGAAGGAAGAAAAGTATAACGTGTACTTACTTTGAAAATCAAACAATCCAGACGTTTTTACAATGTTGCACAAGCCCATTGTGTGCTTACTCTTTTCCTCAATAAACAAAAATTTCGTCGTTAGTTTGCCGTTCGTTCGTTCTCTCTATCGCTCTCTCTCTATCTCTCTCTCTCCTCTCTCTCTTTCTCTCTCTCCTCTTCTCTCTCTCCTCGTTCTCTCTCTCTCTCTCTCTCTCTCTCTCTCTCTCTCTCTCTCTCTCTCTCTTGGGTCATATCCCCCTCTCTCTCTCTCTCGCTCTCTCTCTCTTCCTCCCTCTCTCCGCTTCTCCTTTCCCCTCCTCGTTGTCTTACTGACCATCCCTCACGAAAATGACGGTCATTGGTGAAAGGTCCATGGTCACTAGAGCCAAAACTGTTGCCGCACGGCTGACGACCTGGCGCTTTCACGCTCTAGGGTTTTTTTTATTGAATAAAGCTATGCCTTTATTAAATTATCGTATCATTGATATTCCCTTTAAGATGTAATCATCAATGCTGTCGTTTTCTACAACAAAAGTGTCCATGTGATTGATTATTATCCCATGTGTGTGTAAGCTATGTGTGCGTGATGTGTATGTGTGTGTCCATAGCTTCATTTAAGTGTAACTGTGTGTGTGTGTGTTTTTCATAACATCTGATAACCTCTGTGAAGTGTTCACCTTATGAGAGGCCAGAGGGCAAAAATGTGTGAATTTCTTTTATCTGCGAAATGACAGGGCCTGTGTGTGTGTGTGTGTGCAAGTGCATGTGTGTACTGTGTGTGTGTTTTCATATTGCTGTGTTGCGACACTGTGTGTGTGGCTTAAGCACTGAAAACAGCGTTTGTGTGTGTTTCTTTTACCCTTTAGTGTGAATCGCTGTACGAAATACTGAATGTGTGTGTGTGTGTGTGTACTGTGATTTCATGTGTGCAAAATCTTTGATTTACCGTGTGTGTGTGTGTGTGTGTGTGGCCTGTGTGTGTGTGTGTGTGTGAACGTAGAGGACCTAAGAGGCTGTGTATGTATTTAGTGTGTGTGTGTGTGTGTGTGTGTGTGTGTGTGTGTATGTGTGTTAAATGTGTCATTGTGTGTGCTGTGTTTTTTCTACAACAAAAGGTGTGTTGTGTGGTGTGTGTGTGTGTGTATGTGTGTGTGTGGTGTGTGTGTGTGTGTGTGTGTGTGTGTGTGTGTGTGTGTGGTGTGTGTGTGTGTGTGTGTGTGTGTGTGTGTGTGTGTAGGTGTGTGTGTGTGTGTGTGTGTGTGTGTGTGTGTGTGTGTGTGTGTTCGTGTGTGTGTAGGTGTGTGTGTGTGTGTGTGGTGTGTGTGTGTGTGTGTGTGTGTGTGTGTGTGTGTGTGTGTGTGTGTGTGTGTGTATGTGTGTGTGAAGTGTGTGCGTGCGTGAGTGCCTGTGTGTGTATGTGTGCGTGCGTGCGCGCACGCGCGCGTGTGTGCGTGTATGCATATGTGTGTGTGCACGCGCGCACGCCTACCGCGTGTATTTATGTGCACACACATTTCTGTGATCATCAACCATATCTGATTCACAGGCCGAAATGTTTATGAAATGTATACATGTATAATCTTTTGATTTCAACATACAAGCCAGTAGAGAACTATCGTGCCTGATGGTAACTTCACTGGTTGATCTCATATTACCTAATTAATGTTTGGAATGGAAGCTGAAACCGAAATAACCCAGAGGCAATAAGCTTTCTGTTTGCTTCTTTGGTTGTGCGTTTGATGTTGCCGCTTTTGGTATCATCTTTACTGATGTCATTGTTTGTCAGATTCCTTGCCCCCCCCCCCCCCCTCCCCTCTCTCTCTCTCTCTCTCTCTCTCTCTCTCTTTCTCTCTTCTCTCTCTCTCTCTCTCACTCTCTCTCTCCTTTGCCCCTCTCTCTCTCTCTCTCTATCTTCTTCCCTCTCGCTATTCACCCTCTGTCTCTCTCTCTGTTTCTGTCTAGGTAGTCTCTCTCTCTCTCTCTCTCTCTCTCTCTCTCTCTCTCTCTCTCTCTCTCTCTCTCTCTCTCTCTCTCTCTCTCTCCAAAAATGCTTAATATGCTGAAAGGAATGTATAAATC
>CM065696.1:11119957-11127457 GCA_017654935.2 Phymorhynchus buccinoides | reverse complement strand
CCTTTTCTTAATTAATTTATATATTTTTATGGTCTACTTTTTTTTCTTTCCTTTGTTCTTATGTCATAGATAAACCCCTTGTGAAGCTGGGTTGTTGTTTTTTGTAAACTAGTGGATTCTTTGGAGGAGATTTATTTTCAATTGCTGCTAATGTATATGCTGATTTGTTTATATATTTGATAATGATGGCTATTCGGTATGATTGAGTTAATCTTTGTGTTATTTAGTAGAATATTTCCCTGTTGCAACATGCAATATGAAACAAAGAACCTTGTTTGCAAGGGGCAATAAAAGAAAACAATGAAGAATCGTTTCCTCGAGCATCTATTACAACACGTAGCACCGGTCATTGTTGAGTTGGTCGACATTACAAAGTTCCTTTCAAAGGTCCTGGGTGGTTGCAGTGGTTGCTATGACTCGAGTGGACGAAAAGAAAGTGGGGTTGAGTTATGTGAATGTTTATGGCATACGATTCTGTATTCTGATTCTATTCTGAGTATTCTGATTCTATTCTGAAAGCGGATGAAAAGAAAGTAGGCTTGAGTTATGTGAATGTTTATGGCATTATGGCACCAACTTCTATGTACAGTAAATGTACACACTTGGGGATGTGTGGCCATAGGAAGAGAAGAAACGAAACAGGGGAGGGGGGGGGGTAAACTTGGAGCTTATGGAAATCAGTTTTCACCCCCAACCTTGTTTTAGTTTAATACCATGCTGCTGTTTCGAATTTCACACAGACACCAACTTCTATTTAGTGAAGAAAATCTGTTTTCACCGCCAACCAAGTCTTCATTTAATACCATGCTGCCTTTATGTATTTCACACAGAAACCAAATTCTATTTAGTGAAGTAAATAATTATACGCACTTGGGGCTGTGACCATAGAAAAAGAAGAAAACAAACATAGGGGGTGGGGGGGGGGGGGTGATTGGAGCCTATGCAAATCTGTTTTCACTTCCAACCAAGTCTTTGTTTGATACCATGCTGTCTGTTGGTATTTCACACAGAAAACAAGGTATGTACTTTGCAGACGTACGTTCAACAGGAAAGACTTCTACGGAATAGAACGGGGTCTCCAGAATTATTGTTCTTTGCGTTTCCCTTGGGTTTCTCCAGTCGTGTGTCATTATTCTCAGGGAGACTCAGACTCAGATACTTTATTTTACAAGGATAAGAATTTAGGCTGGGCCTATTCTTCCATTCTGTCCTTGGTTCTAAGCATGCAATACATAACTACTACTATAAATGAACATTGGAATATAGGAACATCGCCAACAGAAACAACAACTGACAGTAATATAGCAACGACACGGTAGGCAGAGCATCAACATCAGCAATAAAAACAAAACAAAACTGAAAAATAACCAACCAAATAAACAAACAAGTAAATAAGTAAATGAAAAACACCTCTGTCACTACAAATTACTTCTCCTACTACCATTATTACTCCTACTACTATTACTACCACTATCGCCTCCACACCACTACTACTACTACTACTACTACTACCTCCATCACCACCATCACTACTACTACCTCTACCACTACCACTACTACTACTACAGTGCCACAACAGATGCAAAGGGAGGCAACACGTAGGCGTGTGACGGCGTGTCGTTAGATCCCATATTGCTCATCACAATGATCACAAGGGAAGTCAAACTAAGCTACTAGAGTTATCTTTCGTTGTCCCACCAGAAGCGCACATTGGCACATGAACTTTTGGGGAGTACGTTGATGTGTCTTGCCGTCTTGTTTCGGTGACCGTTTGCCTTCCAGTACTTAAGGGCCCGCTACACAACATACGATTCGATCGCAATGCGATGCGATTGTGACGATGTCTGATTCACGTGAAATACTTACTTCCGTCTAAAAAATATTTATAGTATTTTCGCTCAGTATGCTTATGTAGACACCAATGGCTGGTACCCACGTGTCGTCATATCCGGCCACAAGGAGCGCCATATTATGGGAGACCGCCATCTTAGTCACTAACTTTGTTTGAAAAATGCCAGATCGATGCTGCGTATTTGGCTGTTCCAATTCGAAACTTATCTAAACTGTATTTATAACATCTGGATGTTTTCTTTACACGTTTAGATAACATTTCACTTTGCTTACACACAAATAAGGACTAAGATGGCGACACTTCCGTTGGAAGGGTCGAGATGCGCACGCAGGTGGGTTGGAGCCATACAGAAATCAAAATACAATGTCTGATACAAAGGCGCCATCACCTCCGCCTGACCATGCTCTACAGAGTGGTTGAGGGGTTATAGTACCGGCCTTACCCCATGAAGACTTCATCAGTTATCACAAATCGAGCAGACTGATAAGATCCGGACTTCCTTACTCGTCGAACCCAATCAGATCTTCAGTTAGAAACAACAACAAAGCAATAAAAGTTCCCTCCTCAAACACCGACCAGTTCAAAAACTCTTTCTTTGTTAGAACACCAACAGAGTGGAACCATCTGAATAACAGCACCGTCCAAGCCAGGCCTTCAAAAGACAGCTATTAATCAACCAGCATCAATAAACCGCCTCTGCGCAATCTCTCCCCGTCGCAGTTATGCCAGACTACTGGATTATAGCGACGTATTTGAAAGAAGAAGAAGAAGATATTTCATCAGGTTCGTGTACGGGGGACAAAACAAAATGCAGTGAACTAAACTAGTAGGATTTCTTCAGTTTCATTTAGACAGTTGAATTTCACGAGAATCAGGCCTCTCAAATGTCAAATCGCATCGCGTTGCGATCGAATCGTGTGTAGTGTTGCGTGCCCTGTAAGAATTAGAGCGCAGTGGTGGGATGGGCCGGGGCCGATTTTGTGTGATGATGGTGTGATGAGATATTCCTGTCCTGTTGATTTGTCTTTGATGTGCAAATGTTACAGAAACTGGGTGTAATGAAACTTCGACCCTTTTCTGCAAACCAATGCATGGCAGGACACTGTGTGTGTGTGTGTGTGTGTGTGTGTGTGTGTGTGTGTGTGTGTGTGTGTGTGTGTGTGTGTGTGTGTGTGTGTGTGTGTGTGTGTGTGTGTGTGTGTGTGTGTGTGTGTGTGTGTGTGTGTTAGGTCACAGTGTGTGTGTGTGTCACAGTGTGTGTGTGTCACTGTGTGTGTCACAGTGTGTGTGTCACATTGTGTATGTGTGTCACAGTGTGTGTGTGCCACAGTGTGTGTGACAGTGTGTGTGTGTCACAGCGTGTATGTGTCATTGTGTGTGTGTGTGTCACAGTGTGTGTGTGTGTGTCACAGTGTGTGTCTGTCACAGTGTGTGTGTCTGTCACTGTGTGTTGTGTGTGTGTGTATGTGTGAGTGTGTGTGTGTGTGTGTGTGTGTGTGTGTGTGTGTGTTTGTGTATGTGTGTGTCACAGTGTATGTGTGTCACTGTGAGTTTGTGTGTATATGTGTGAGTGTGTGTGTGTGTGTGTGTGTGTGTGTGTGTGTGTGTGTGTGTGTGTGTGTGTGTGTGTGTGTGTGTGTGTGTGTGTGTGTGTGTGTGAAAGAGAGAGAGAGAGTGGGAGAGAGAGAGAGAGAGAGAGAGACAATGACAATAACAATGACAATTGGCTTTTTATGTCATTAGCTTCACAAGCTCTTATAACATAGGGCACATAAAACAAAATGAACATTGCACATGATATTATTGCTCATCCGCATTTTTATTTTATTTTCAGTGTATATGCCTTAATATTGTCTTGACTACTTTTCTATGTTATGTTATGTAAGCATGATGTTTTGTTGTGGGGGGGGGGTCCTCGTTTTTTTTTAATATATACTAAAAATGTATTACATAAAAAGGTTAAATTAAAAACAATGAACATTGCACAATCATAAAGCGCAAAAAAAGAAAACAGTTCATCATCATCATGAAAGAAAACCAAATCGAGTCATGCAATCGATTAGCTCGCCTAACTAGTATTGGTATGTGGCTGTATGAGAGAGAGAGAGAGAGAGAGAGAGAGAGAGAGAGAGAGAGAGAGAGAGAGAGAGAGAGAGAGAGAGAGAGAGAGAGAGAGAGAGAGAGAGAGAGAGAGAGAGAGAGAGAGAGAGAGAGAGAGAGAGAGAGAGAGAATGAATGAATGAATGAATGAATGAATTTTATTTATGGTTCCGTTCCTAGTTCCGTTGCGTTTATCGTCAGAAGTGGCGTCTGCGACGTATGAATCCAGATCCAGATCCAGATATAGAGGGTAATAGTTGGGAGGGTAATAGAGTAAGCAATAACATGCTTTCTTACATCCAGCCCTCTGGATAAAATACATATATAAAAGTAGACAAGAGGCAAAGCCTGCAAGGCTCACGTCTGATTTTTATTACTATAGCAGACATGGGAATTCCCATGACAATTCCCATGCCTGTATAGAGAGAATACTGTTATGTAGACACTTGTGCATCTGAAAACAGAATTAATTTTTATTTTACTGTGTAAATTAAAATTATTTCTATGCACCCCTACCCCTTTCTTTAAAATTTAATTATATGTATGCGCATGTAACATAGTGGAGCCCTATTTTTATTTTTGGCAAACAAGTAAAATTGAAAAGCATATTGACCAAGCTTTCAGAAAAAACATAGTGACCAATCCCCCCCCCCCCCCGCCGGGGTAAGGGTGGTCTACGGACACCTGTAGTAGGCCTCTAGTCTTTGCCTGTGGGTCTAAGCCTCTTACTCTTAGAAAATTAATAATTGAAGTTGCGTGATCTGTTACTGTTTTAAACTGATTGTTCATGCGATGAAAACTTGTTCCACATCATCTACATTTCTGTAAGATATTTTATATTAGTCCTAATATTTTATTTTCGTTTCGTTAATTCCCTCCCCCCTCTGCCACAAAGCAAAGGTCAAGGTCACAGCCAGCAAGCTCATCCATGTTTATCTTCCCCTGTACAGTCTTTGCTCATGGTGATCAATCGTCTAGGCCTAACAAAGGATTCGTACGTCGAAGGCAGTGAAATCGACGAATCCTGGATTTTCCGTATATTTTTTTTCAAGACTGAAATGAATGTGGGCTAAATGTTAAGTACGTCGTCTTGATTATGAGGTAAGGCATGGACTCTAGGCCTAGGCCTTGTTGCCGGAAGTGCAGTAGGCTAAGTTGTGCGCAGAGATGATGTGCAGTTGAACACGAACAACCGTTACTCAAAGGCGCAAATAAAGCTAAACAACCGGGCCGTCAACGCACACACTCGGTACATCCATTTGTTACAGAAAATATAAGTTGACGACGTTAAAATGTACCTATTTGTACACACCTGAAGTCTTGCGTTTCTTTTTAAAGAGCGTTTTAGTATATCTAATGGAGAGTCTTCTTTCCAGTATGTATCTCCTACTCGGTAGATCAACACAACAGTTACAGTAATCTCTGCAACAAATGATTTTCTTTCTTTTGTTCCTTACCGATGTATCTGACTGCTTTGATCGCCATGACTTGTAAGGCTCACGTCAAAATCAAGTATCCTGCTAACTTTAACCCTCTAACATCTTATGTTTTTTTGAGAAAATGACAACGTTAAAGTTTCAGTGGAGAGTGAGTCTTCTTTAGTTTGAAGAGTGTGAATGAGTCAAGGTTAAAGGTTGCACAACAGTAATCTCTGCAACAAATGATTATCTTTATTTTGTTCTTTATCAATGTATCTGACTGCTTTGATCGTCGTGACTTGAAGACTCACGTCAAAATCAAGTATCCTGCTAACTTTAACCCTCTAACGCCTTATATGTTTAGAGAAAATGACAACGTTAAGGTTTGAGTTAAGGTTAAAGGTCGGGGCCACGGACGCAACACACACACACATACACACACACACACACACACACACACACAGACACACAACCCGAACATGTACGATACTATAGACTCACTTTGTTTTAAAAAACGACGTGAGCCAAAAATGGAAAACGAAAATAAGCACGGACAAAGTAATATAAAGCATGCAAAATACATCCCTATATCGTAACACATCAATAACAAAATCAAACCTATTATTAATTACTATACTCATTATTAAGAGAGAGAGAGAGAGAGAGAGAGAGAGAGAGAGAGAGAGAGAGAGAGAGAGAGAGAGAGAGAGAGAGAGAGAGAGAGAGAGAGAAGAAAGAGAGAGAGAGAGAGAGAGAGAGAGAGAGAGAGAGAGAGAGAGAGAGAGAGAGAGAGATAGAGAGAGAGAAGCTCACATACACACTCGCCTAACCGTACACGCATGCAGGCAGAACGGAAAACACTCTCTCTCTCTCTCTCTCTCTCTCTCTCTCTCTCTCTCTCTCTCTCTCTCTCTCTCTCTCTCTCTCTCTCTCTCTCTCTCTCTCTCTCTCTCTCTCTCTCTCTCTCTCTCTCTCTCTTTCACATTTCGCTCGACACAACTCCAAAGTCAATTACTTTCACGTCACATTTTATTTCAATGTTCCATCACGGCCTAGTTTCTGTTTTGTTGTTTTGCTTGGTTTGTTTGTAAACATGGAAACTGTTAATTAAAAAAAGTTTGGTAAAGGTCAAGATGTGCCCCCCCCCCCCCTCTTACATTTCTCGGCTCACCCCGCATTTTCACACTTGCCTTTCTTACCAAACATTAAGCTGTATTTCATTAATCTTTTCAGCTAATTATCTTTGTTGAATAATTAATCGCAGTCATGATAAAGGCCATTATCCTGCTTCATTGCGTGTTTTTTCCGTCTTGCCTTTATCTTCTACTATTATTGAATACATGTGTTTAATTATGTAAATGGATGAAAATTAGTGTTAAATGTAGCAAACGATAGAGGATGACGTACTCAATCTGCAGTAAGAAAGGCAAGACTGAAACAAGCGCGAAATCGCAATAGTTTGTGGCACGCGGTCTATTTTTACCACTCCAGTCATGAGTTACCTCCCCTGGATTTTCAATAATTTTAATCTGTAAACCAGAATGTTATCTCTGCACCATTTCGTAACTTTTTATATCTTTTGGAAAACATTTAAAACTATGTATCCTACTTATACTCATCAAAAGAAGCACCGCATACTCGTCGTGTCTGTTGTAGTGTCTGTATTACATATGTTTATTATTTTGTACGCTTTTAAAATACATCATTTTAAAGAGCGGCCAGAAGTGTAGCCTCGATTTGAAGTGCGACAATTTTGTCCAAATGTGCGACAATTTTGGACCGACAGACCGACCGACAGACCGACCGACCGACAAAGTGAGTTATAGGTTTGTGGCTTTGAGCCACAAACAAAAACAACCCAAAACGGGAGAACAATCACAGACAGGCAAACAAACCTAAGAAACCTAATAAAGCGATAGTACGCTGCTTACTTACAGTTACACCGGTGCACGTTCAGTCTATTTGCTCCCCTGTCTGATGTGACCCCAGGTCAAACTGAATTTAGCGGGGAAGGTTTGATTAGCCGTCAGCACAAATGACACCGTATGAATAAGGAAAGCCCAATTATCGCCCTGTTTAATATCTTTAAAGTAATAATAGTGAGCGCTTCAGACAACAGGACCCGAATGA
>CM065696.1:11102457-11112457 GCA_017654935.2 Phymorhynchus buccinoides | reverse complement strand
TTAAAGAAGCGTTTAAAAAATCTAAAGATTATACCTGTTCTAATATTAATTAAAACAACAACATCGTAACAGCATAACAGGACAGATAAATATATACCTCTTAACATATGAAATATGTTTCACAGCTTCAACCATATCAATGTTTTCGCACACGCACACTTAATTCCGTCATACAGACAAAAGCATTGAATAACATTTGAAATATCTACGGCTTTTAAATGTGGGCATTGGTGTGTTTTGCTTTATTCAACATTAGTTGACAAGAGTTGAAAACCAATAATTTCTTATTTATACATAACTCCATGGCAAAACATAATTCTTTTTCAACGTATGGACATTAAATAACACTCTAATAATCATTATTCATTACCAATTACTTCCAGGTCCATAATAGGTTCTGTCGGCTAAGTTCAAGTCATTTTCTTGCGTCCATTGGTAATTTATGACAACAGAATTACATGTAAAGTTTATTAGACATATACACACATTTATCTGATCGTTAGACTAATACATATATTTATCAGGCACACGTGTACACATATTTGCGCACGCACATGAATAAACAAATGCAGACATGCCGACATGCAGACTGAAGAGTCTTTCACAAGACGAAACAGCTGTCTTTGCATGGGCATTGTCTATCTCCCCCATTGGGGGAAAAAGTAAATCAGCACATTATTTTCTTCTTATTTTCTTCTTTTCAGAACGCAGAACAAATCGTAATGTTCAAGTAACTGAGTTTGTTTCTGAGGTTCACAAATACAGACATTGAACACAAAAAAGTTTTATCAAAGCAAACTATGCATATATATATTCATCCCACATTAGGGAAAGGGGAAGGTGGGGAAGGTCCACCATCCCAAACAACATTCATCCCACATGAGGGAAAGGGGAAGGTGGGGAAGGTCCACCATCCCAAACAACATTCATCCCACATGAGGGAAAGGGGGAGGTGGGGGAGGTACACCATCCCAGACAACATTCATCCCACATGAGGGAAAGGGGAAGGTGGGGAAGGTACACCATCCCAGACAACATTCATCCCACATGAGGGAAAGGGGAAGGTGGGGAAGGTCCACCATCCCAGACAACATTCATCCCACATGAGGGAAAGGGGGAAGGTGGGGAAGGTCCACCATCCCAGACAACATTCATCCCACATGAGGGAAAGGGGAAGGTGGGGGAGGTCCACCATCCCAAACAACATTCATCCCACATGAGGGAAAGGGGAAGGTGGGGGGGTAAGGTACACCATCCCAAACAACATTCATCCCACATGAGGGAAAGGGGAAGGTGGGGGAGGTGGAGGGAAAGGGGAAGGTGGGGGGGAGGTGCACCATCCCAAACAACATTCATCCCACATGAGGGAAAGGGGAAGGTCGGGGGGAGGTCCACCATCCCAAACAACATTCATCCCACATGAGGGAAAGGGGAAGGTGGGGGAGGTACACCATCCCAGACAACATTCATCCCACATGAGGGAAAGGGGAAGGTGGGTGGGGAAGGTCCACCATCCCAAACAACATTCATCCCACATGAGGGAAAGGGGAAGGTGGGGGAGGTCTTATTTGTGTCCAATGTCTGTATTTGTGGGAACTTTACGATTTGTTCTGTGTTCTGAAATGGTGGAGATAGACAATGCTTATGCAAAGACAGCTGTTTCGTCTTGTGAAAGACTCTTCAGTCTGCATGTCGGCCTGCAAAGAATGTCGATGAAAATCCGTTGAACGTCCTTCGGTCTGAAACAGACACATATGGGACATTATTAGATATAAAGATGGTGGGAACGATCCTGGAGGCAATGCCCGGAGGCAGTGCAACTCCAGGAAAGTCCCGAATTTCTAATGATACAGATGCATAAGTATGCTGCTTGCAAAGAATGTCGAATGAATGAAAAATTGCGTTTTACGTCCTCTCGGTCTGGAACAGACACATATGAGACACAGTGGGAACGATACTGGAGGCAATGCCCGGAGGCAGTGCAACACCAGTAAAGTCCCGAACTTTTAACAATGCAGATAAGTGTAGCAGTAACCACGCCTCGGTGAAACCTCATTGGCTATGGTACCGCTACGCTGGGTTGTAAGCAAAGAATGTCTGAATGAATTAATGAAAAATGGTGCTTTACGTCCTCTCGGTCTGGAACAGACACATTATGGGACATTTGTAAATGCAAAGATGGTGGGAACAATACTGGAGGCAATGCCCGGAGGCAGTGCAACTCCAGTAAAGTCCCAATTTTTTAACAATACAGATAGGTGTAGCGGTAGCCACGCCTCGGTTAAACCTCATCGGCTATGGTACCGCCACAAGTACATACACACATAACATGAGCAAAGAATGTCGAATGAATGAAAAATGGTGTTTTACGTCCTCTCGGTCTGGAACAGACACATATGGGACATTTGTAGATACAAAGATGGTGGGAACAATACTGGAGGCAATGCCCGGAGGCAGTGCAACTCCAATAAAGTCCCGAGTTTTTAACAATGCAGATAGGTGTAGCGGTAACCACGCCTCGGCTAAACCTCAACGGCTACGGTGCCGCCACAAGTATGTACTAAGTATAACCAATTAAGAGCAAAGAATGTCCGATGAAAATGATGTTTTACGTCCTCTCGGTCATAGACACATATGGGACATTTGTAAATACAAAGATGGCGGGAACAATACTGGCTGCAAAGCACGGAGGCAGTGCAACACCAGTAAAGTCCCGAGTTTTTAACAATACAGATAGGTGTAGCGGTAACCACGCCTCGGTTAAACCTCATCGGCTATGGTACCGCCACATTGTCCACAGTGAAGGTTCAAGCTGAGCAAGAAGACTTTCTACAAGAGAATGGTTGTCCTCTTTGCACCAGATTCAAAGTCCACAATAAAAGCAAACCAGCACTAAGTTAAACAGAAATTGTAAAAATCTTATGTAAAATGACAAAAACAATAATGTTCTAAAATTATAATTTAAAAAGATATTAGACATGACTAGATGGAATCCAAAATTTGGATAAAAATAGAATGAATGTAAAATCTCAGTTATAAGCTGAGCGCCGTTCCCCTAGTCTGAAGGACTAAAATGTTGGTGCATTTGAAGTGTCTTGGAATGTCTATGACACATCATTTATCTCTTAAGATAAAAGGGAAAAGTCTTTTGGCGACACTTTAGTTTAAACCCTTCCATTACTTTAAAAACAAAGTGACAGACAGACAAAACCAAAATCATATGCCTCATATGATTCTTCATGGGCCGAGAACAGTATCAAGACTTCCATGTGTGTCAAAACGTAACATAGCATTCTGCTATAGAATCATTTCATCATCTGCAGTATTGAATAGTTAAACTACGCCATTTATTTGTTCTTAAACAAGTAACACTCACCATCTTCAATACCGACAGTACTGGAAATGTAAAGATACAACATTAACATTTTTTAAGCTTCGGCTGGAGGGAATCTTTTGGAAAGTTTTGTGAAAAAGGGCAGGAGAATGGACCGGTAAGGCAGAAAGACAGTAGATGACAGTAAGCAAAGGGAAAACGCAGTCAAAGAGAGTGACAGATTAGAGGAAGTTACAAGCACATAACTTCCAGAAGGTGGGGGATCTATTTATGCAAAAGACCCCCCGGTATCCCCACGGGGGGATGGCAGTTCTACAGATACGAACTTCTTCTTTCTTCGTTGATCACCAATACAATGCCGATACAAATACCCTGACGAAGGAGGCAGTCGTCCGCAGGTCCACCAAGCTGCCGTAGTTTGTTCCTCTGTGATGTTGGGCTTGGCCATGCTGCTTGTCTGAGGGCATCGTGGAGCTGACAATGTAGCAACAAATATAATTATATGGTCTACGTTCACATCTGCTCTGCATGCATGGGCACATCTCAGATTCGCCAATCTTGAATTGTTTCATAATATCAGCGCGCAATCTTTAATGTAAGATATGGACGAATTCATTCCCTTTTAGTTCCCTTGTGAAATGTCGGTAAGTATTGTTTTTGTTTTATCCGTCCGTCCGTCCGTGAGTGCGTCCGTCCGTGCGTGCGTGTGTGCGTGCGTCCGTCCAACTGACTGCGTTTTCTTGAAAACCGTTCAGTGTATTTCAATCCCTTTTAGTGTACAAGTTTAGAGGATATTACCTATCGACTGATTGCTTTAGTTTGATTTCATTACTCTTCTGTTTTGGTTTGTGTTGGGGAGTTGCTGGGTAGGCTGGGTGGGGGGTGGGGGCTGAGGTTGCAATTCAATTCAAATTCAATTCAATTCAAATTCAAATGAAGAGAATCTTTTTTCAGTGTGCACTTCAATCTAAAACTGACGAGAAATTAAATAATAAACGAAGACATAAAATACATGCATAAAAGCACATGTTATTCAAACAGACCAATTACGTTTGTCATACACACTCCCATCTACCCCCCCCCCCCCACACACACACACACACACACACACACACACAGATAAGTAAACAAAGTATGCAATAGTTTTCCTTTAGCTAAAAAAGTAACAAAAAAATAATTTCCCATAACAACAATAATTCTTCATAACGTATATTAGTCGCGCAACAGGAAACCAAATAGCACAAGCTTAAGAATGACCTTAAAACCAAGTTTGAAACGACAAATCCTGATTAGTTTGGTTTTATTGTATTTCTACATAACCAAGTTTAGAAATAATGAACACTTTGAGGCTGTAAAGAGATGAACTAATAATTCCTGAAATTGTGTGGCCAAAGGACACTAGCAGCACAATGAAAAAGTGTTTTTTACTAAGTATACCAGAGAATGAAAACATTTTATCCCAAATTCCCACTTAACTATATGTCTTAGGTCAGTAAAAATATGTGTACATGAAGCAATCTTGTTTTCTTTTCATTATGAGGCTGAGTGGTGTAGATGAAAGCTGTGTTGCATTATATTAATTTCCCTGCATGTGACAGAGAAACGTATTTGCGCACATGGGCTCGCGTGTGTGCTTGTATGCGTGCATGCATGTATGCATGTGAGTTTGTCTGTCTGTCTGTCTGTCTGTCTTTCTGTCGGCAGCTGATTTGGCTGTGTTTATGCACGCAGTTAACATCAATCAAGTCTGTTTCCACGTTCGCTCCAATGATTTGGGCATAGTGACCCATCGGCACACAAACTTAACTGTCACGCTTATAATGACAATCATTAACAATGCGTTTAATTGATTGATTGTGACGTTGTACGTACGTTCACACCACGCACTTAACATCAATCGAGTTTTCTAACACGTTCGTTTTAAATTATTCAGGCCTAGTGACACACCGACACATAAACTGTCTTGTGTTTAATGACAATCATTAACAATACGTTTGATTGACTAAGTGTGACCGTTGTACGTACGTTAACACCAACTATCCCGTTATGAATGTAGACTGGCACAAAACAGCGAATGTTTGCATTTCTGCACCACACAATAAACATGATGCTGATTCGTCACAATAACAGATTGTAAAGGAGAGCCATCTGTGCACACATCACACCAAACCAGACTATGTCTCGGATCAGATTTGATATATAATTATTATTTAGCCGAATAGAAAACAAAATTTCGTCAGCATAATTCAGTCAGTTGAATCCAGTAAAGCACAGACACACACGCACGCACACGCACGCGCACACACGCACACGCACACGCGCACACACACACACACACACACACGCACACGCACACACACACACGCACACACACACACACACACACACACACACTGGCAGGCGTGCGCGTGCGTTCACACACACACACACACACACACACACACACACACACACACACACACACACACACACACACACACACACACACACACACACACACTGGCAGGCGTGCGCGTGCGTTCACACACACACACACACACACTTACACACTTACATAGAGGCGCGTGCACACACAAACACACACACGCACAAACGCATGCGCGCGCACGCACACATGCATACACACGCACGCACACAGGCACAAACGCACACACACACACGCACATGCATACACACGCACATATACTCACGCACACGCACGCGCGCACGCGCACGCACACACACACACACACACACGTTTCTACAACAAATGCCTATGTACGCATAATGTCGTAAACAAAACTGCCCCAAAGAAAATTATAAGCCCTTTTAATACAAGAAATGAAAATCGACACAATCACATGCTTTCGTTTCCTAAACCCCAAAACGATCTGTTCAAATCCTGCTTGACATACTCTGGAGGAAACACATGGAGGAAAAGAGAGAGAGAGGGGGAGAGAGAGCCAGGGTGAATGTGTGTTGACTTTAGCATACATTATTTTACATTGTTCTAGTATTCAGCATTGGCTTTTATAATCTAAACCTTGTTTTTATGTACCCCCTTTTATACATTTTGTTTGTTGTCCTATTATTACTTTTATACAAATTGTTTGTTTAGCTCTGTGTGTGTGTGTGTGTGTGTGTGTGTGTGTATGTGTGTGTGTGTGTGTGTGTGTGTGTGTGTGTGTGTGTGTGTGTGTGTGTGTGTGTGTGTGTGTGTGTGTGCTATATTGTATTGTAATTTAATTCTTATGTATTTACTGTATATTGTCTTATTGTCTCTATTTGTATATGTGTTTTATGTGCATGCCAGACAAAGAATTTCTTTATGTTTTAAAGACAATAAATATTTTGATTGATTGATTGATTGATTGAACTTGCCAGCATTCTTAAATTATGTCCATCTAAATCTGCTTTTAAAAGAACTTTAATTTAAAGAAGTATTTGATTGATAAATTGTAAAATCTGTATTTATTGTGATGTAAATTCGTATGTGATCATAAATATGTAACTAATGTATTATTCCCTCTTTTTCTTTTTTTCTTCTTTTCTTTTCCTTCTTTTTGTCTCAATTATTATGTTTTGTGTGTATGTGCGCTCTCTCTCTCTCTCTCTCTCTCTCTCTCTCTCTCTCTCTCTCTCTCTCTCTCTCTCTCTCTCTCTCTCTCTCTCTCTCTCTCTCTCTCTCTCTCTCTCTCTCTCTCTCTCTCTCTCTCTCTCTCAAGCCAGACAGCAGCATCGACCACAGCATGGAAAATGGTGGACAGGTGTGACAACAGGTGTGACAACAGGTGTGACAACAGGTGTGACAACAGGTGTGACAACAGGTGTGACACTCGCTGCTCTACTGCGTCTGTATTTCACTACTCACAAGGTGCATGAACGTCGAAAAAAATCCAGGTCCGGGCCAGGATGACGACTTCCGTTCCCTCTTACAGAACATCGATTGGCGATTTGCACAAATGATATTCACTGTTCAAGGCTTCATGGCAGACGTTAACAGGAATATCAATGACAAGTTTGGAAGACTGGAAAACAACATAACCCACCTGACAGCTGAAATAGCCAACTTGAAAAGAAATGTTGAAATGGACAAAGAAAACATTCAGGCCATGCAAGAAGATCACGATCGGGTTTGGCAGCGACTTGGGAGAGTGGAAAAGGCAATGAACAGTTTCGAGGAGGAAAAACGAAGTAACAATCTGAAGTTTCTGGGGATCAAGGAACAAGGAAGGGGAGAGTATGAGGATGATGTGAAACGAGTAACACAGATATTAAATGAGAGCTCCTCCTCCAAAGCATGGCAACCATCTGACATACACAAGACGTACAGAGTAGGCAAGTACACACAGCGCTCTGACCAGTCAAGATCACTGATAGTCGTTTTTCACAGGTGGTTGGACAAAATGAAAATATTACGAGACCAAGAAATCAGAAGCAATCTCAGGAAGCAAAATATCAGAGTGACGTCAGACGTGACCCCCCAGCAAAGAAGCGAAATAGAATATTACACAAGTTAAGGGAAGCGAGCCTACTTCAAAAATGCAAACTGCACAAGAGGATGCATGGTCTCCCCAAAACCAGTACAGCTACAGGCAAGAATTCCAGAGGCCACCCCTGGGTCAAAGGGATTTCCAGTATTCCTCCGGCTACAAGGATGAGGGATAATGTACAAGCAAACTTCAACAGAAGTGATGGATCGACTACTGACAATGATTTCCAAAGAAACCTCTCCTGGCACAGAAACACCAGCTGGATTGATTCTGGATAGTTTCATCTACATTACAGAGACTATAACAATGGAATTCACCTTCCCCCAAAGCAAAACAACAGCCAAGACCATCAACCGAAGTCACAGTTTTCCAACCCAAGCCTCAATGCAGCAAGGCAGTTCTTTGACCATCAAAGTGAACACAGAGGAGCAGAAAGGGCCAATGAAGAAGATCTTGCTCAAAATGCTAATGAATGGGACGGACCAGCCGGACTGGGGACACCCTGACAGCAGTGAAAGAGAGAGAGCATCAGAAGAACAGCAACACCACTCTCTCTCAGGAAGTGCAACAACACATGCACCAGTCGCCTAAGGTTTCTCCTGGTATCAAACTTTACAGTGACGCCGTTCAAACTGCCGCCATGGACAGTTCATGTCATCAGTTCTGTGATGACCATCAAGGATCAATTTCATACAATACTCAACTGCATCCGGCAAACATCTCCTCCGGTCCTGAAGTCTCCCGAACTGACAAAACTACAAATAATGATACCCCTGAATACTCATCCATATCTGCCCACCCAGCAGATGACCGCCAGATACACCCACCACAGGCTGTGGAAACAGCTGAAACACCAACCCATCAGCCGGGGGACACGAGTGAGGCGCCAGCACCCAGAGGAGACTTGGAAGAGAATCATAAATCTTTACATGTAGTTGAGATCGATCCTACAACCTGCAATGGTCCAGCTACAGACAATGAAAAAGAGGACACTTCTTTCCATCCCCCATTACCCCCCTCATTCCCTCCTTTGAAGGCATATGATAGGGAATCACTCTCAGACCAGTACTCAGATCGTGCGATGAATCGTAAGAAGGACGTTGCAAAAGGGGTCCTTCCTTCATCAAATGTGGACACATCAGCCACAGCTCAGATAGATTCACCAAATGATCATGGTCCTCGCACTCTAAGATCCACTTCCAGTCACAAGCCACGCACTCTTAGCCAAAGCAGTTTACCAGATTCATTCAAAAAACGAACTGCCCTTGGGGGTAAAGAGAAGACTACCCTCATGCACAAAAACAAAAATAGGATTTAGGCCGGCCCACAGTAAATTTAACAAGTTCTGCCAGTAATACTAGCAATACCTCTAACCAAGCACAACATAAATTTCAGTCTAATCACTCAAGTGCTTCAGTGTTTCCTTCAAATCTGTCCCTTCACTTTTTAACATACAACATTGGTGGGCTTTCTTCAAAGTTAGATCATGCAGAGTTTCTACGTTATCTTCATACTTTTGATATCATATGCTTAACAGAAACTTCTGTTCACACTGACTTAAAAACTAACATATTTGACAACTTTAACATGTATATTTGCAAGGCAAAAAAGCTGTCATACCAGGGAAGGTATTCAGGGGGTGGGGTGTATTGTTTTAGTAAAAAAAAAGAACCTTTCTGCTTCTGTTGAACAAAGTGATTTGGACCTTGATTATGGGATTATACTAAAGGTGAACAAAAGTTTGTATGCTTTAAATAAAGATGTCATTTACTTTGCAGTATATATAACTCCTCAAGATTCCAATTTCTGGAAGTCTTCGCGAAATGGGTTTGGGTTAGAACTTATTGAAAACTGTTTACTAGACAGGTACAATAAAGTTAATGATTTATATATGTTATTATGCGGCGATTTCAACGCCAAAACTGCTTCTTTAAACTGCACAGAGTTTGGTGATAACATTGATGATGTTTATTTAAATGAATCTATAAATTTCCATAGACTCTCATCTGATCAACAAACTAACAATTTGGGGGAACAGTTGATCGAGCTTTGCAATGTGTATGTATGTGTTGCTCTGAACGGACTGAAAGAGTATGGGTTTGATGGTAGTTATATGTTTGTTGCATCTCAAGGTGCTAGTACAATTGATTATTATATAATGTCATGTGAACTGTTTTTTCTGTTGCCTGTCTCA
>CM065696.1:11087457-11099957 GCA_017654935.2 Phymorhynchus buccinoides | reverse complement strand
TACATACATATATACATATATACATAACACAAAAAGAAAGAAAACTACAACAAATCCGTGGTGGTTCCAATTTTAATACTAGCTTTCGAGAGGTGTCCTCTCTTCTTCAGGTATGACACACTGGTAAAGAGAATCACACGTAAACAAACAAAATAATGACGTACAATGATGACCCTGCATAGCAACAACACTGACGTAAAGTTATGAATGACCATTGCTTTGCTTACATATATACATATATACAAATACATATATATAACAAGATAACAAGATACACAGGCACATTAATACTTCGAGTACTTTTCAGTGTGATAGAGGATCAAGATGATGGTTCAGATCAATAAACCACATGCACATCATATGAAACATGATATAAATAAAATTGACAAGAATGTGATCAAGAAACCAACAGATCAAATAATTAGGTTGCCTTGTTTGTCACACAGTATAAATTTGATTAGAAGACGTGATCAAACTTAATATTATATTAATCATTAAATGGGTCTTCTTAAAAACATCATCATGGAACCTTAACAGGCAACCTTTACCGGACGTAGACCTTGCATCAATGGTAGACATGAAGCCAGAAATACACTTAGAATGAATTTGATGTGTTGTAAACATCAACCTTTAATCTATGCTTACAAAACGTTCATATTCATGAGGTGAGTTTTTAATTTTTCTTAAATAGATTCCTGTTTTTTATGCATTTCAATTTTTTTGGTAACTGGTTCCATAAGTTTCCACCTGAATAAAGAAAACTTGATTTGAATATATTGTTTTTGGGTCGAGGGAATGATAGTGAATGGCTATGTCTTGTCTATGTTGGTTGGTTTCAAAAGTGCTCGTTATCTTTTTCGGAGCATTTCCGTTCACAACGTTATGCATACATAATGCTTTATTGAAGAAACGTCTGTTGTGAAGTGTTAATATGTCTAGATTTTTGTAGTCATCACTTGTTAAGGAACTTGATTTTAACAAAATCAATTTAACAGCTTTTTTATACATACGATGAACAATTTTCAAATTGGTCTCACTACAGTTATCCCACAATGTCGACGCATAATCAATCAATGATAGAATGTGGGCATTAAAGAAGAGCTTACGTGAATGAATATCTAATAAGTTTTTAATTTTAGTCAATTGGAACGGGTTTTTTGAAAGACGTTTTCTCAAGGATACAATCTGATCAGTCCAAGAGAGATCTTTGTCAACAATGATACCTAATGTTTTATGAGAGTCAACTTCTTCAATTTTGTTGTTTCGTATATATAAAGATGGAAGTTTGTTCTTATTTTTTTGCCGTTTTTGCCTTGTTGTTGCGTACATGCACTTTGTTTTGGTTGTATTTAAGGACATGTGATTTAATTCAGTCCAGGTGACTATATTTTGAATACTATTTTGAAGTTTACATCCTAGTTGTTCGGCATCAGAATCACTGGCGTGAACAGACGTATCGTCTGCAAACATTTCACATTTACTTGAAATAGAACAGGGTAAATCATTCACATAAAGAGAAAATAAGAGAGGGCCAAGCACAGAGCCTTGAGGTACTCCATACTTGACTGGCAATCGTGCTGAAATTGTATTGTTTATAACCACTGACTGCACTCGATCGCTCAAAAAGGATGACATCAGATTTTTAAATTCTGGAGTTACCTTGTAAAGTTCTCGTTTTCGTAGCAACATTGATTGGTTAATCACATCAAAAGCTTTTTCAAAATCTATGAAGAGAATACCGTTAAATTTATTGTCGTTTACATTAAAAAGAAGGCTATCAATAAGCCGTATCAGTGCGCTATGGCAAGAATGATTTTTACGGAATCCGTGTGTTGTGTGTGTGTGTGTGTGTGGTGTGTGTGTGTGTGTTGTGTGTGTGTGTGTGTGTGTGTGTGTGTGCGTGCGTGTGTGCGTGTGCGTGTGCGTGTGTGCGTGCGTGCGTGCTTGCGTGCGTGTGTGTGTGCGCACGCACGTCCGTATGAGTGCATGTGTGTGTGTGCATTATGTGTGTTGTGTGTGTGTGTGTGTGTGTGTGTGTGGTGTGCGTGTGTGCGTGTGCGCGTGTGTGTGCGCGCGCACTGCGTGTGTGTGTGTGCGTGCGTGCGTGTGTGACGTGCGCGTGCGTTTCGTGCGTGCGTGTGTGTGTGCGCCACGCACGCGCGATGTGTGTGTGTGCGTGTGTGTGTGTGTGTGTGTATGTGTGCGTGCGTGCGTGCGTGCGTGTGTGTGTGTGTGTGTGTGTGCGCGTGTGCGTGTGCGTGCGTGTGCTTTGTGCGTGCGTGTGTGTGTGTGTGTGTGTATGTGTGCGTGCGTGCGTGCGTGGTGAGTGTGTGTGTGTGTGTGTGTGTGTGTGTGTGTGTGTGTGTGTGTGTGTGTGTGTGTGTGTGTGTGTGTGTGTGTGCGTGCGTGCGTGCGTGCGCGTGTGTGTGTGTGTGTGTGTGTGTGTGTGTGTGTGAGGATGTGAATCTAATCTTTCTGTCTGTGTGTTTCTGCATGTCGCACGCGGAGAGTAAACAGATTGGGGATTGGACACAGCACACACATGCACAGTACTGTCAAGTGGAAAAAGATCTCCGTACACGTAAACATTTTTCACTCTTCCCCCATGACAACACAATTATATGCAAGTCATCTTTAGGTCTCAAACTCAAACTCTCAAACTCAAATCATTTTTAATGATTAGGCCTTGTGCCCGTATCGCATATGGGCAGTGTGGGGGGAGGAGGGAGTATATAAAGTAGCAACTCCAAACCGAAGCGCGTCATTGGAAATGTGGTAATATTTCAGTCAAATTAGGTCAACTTTCAACGTTCGTATTTCACTTGCAATCGTGAACATCTTAATAAAACCACATCCAAGCTGTAAAATTGTCCGTCTACTATTAATGTGTCTGTGTTTTTAGTTGGAAATTTGTAAAACGGAGCTGAAATCAGCGCTGGAACAACCCTACCGTTCGACTTTCGCGAAACGCCGTCGAAAGCGCGTCCCAAAATACTTTTTTTACCACCTTCACTTCACGGCTTTGTGCGTGGTGCGTATTACCGCTTCCACATCTAAACGCATACGAAACGAAAGTAGACACGCTGAGCCTGTTTTTAACAGCTATCCGCCGTGTCCCAACCCAAAACCAACGGCGAAAAATGACGGTTAAAACCGTTACAGTGATGACAAGACCCGTAAATATAAACTGTGCACGGCTGAAAAAACACAGAACCTGCACCAACATCTTATCTATAATTTTTTGTCAAAACCTTTTTTGACCTTTCAATTCCCACTACGCACAGGATCACACAGTCGAGTTAACTGATCACATAATCCATGACGTAGCCGCCAGCCGTGGCTATGACGAGCAGATCTACGCCGATCGTCACAGACAAAGGAAAACACGACATTTCTGAAGAAAATCGTTTTTTAGGCTTTAAAATCAGATGAAGATTAGAATAAATGTTGTTATCCATGCACTTCACCATTAAAACTGATTTCATTGGCATCAAATAGATCAATAATTTACAGATTTGCGAGTCAAGTGAAGATTTAGATCAGACGCTCAGAATGCTTTGATGGTAGCATTGGAAAATCACATATCATATTTTTGTACACTTGAAGTTATTGATGTTTAAATACACAATAGCCTTTGGAGATGTTTTATTTTAGACCTCTTCAGAAAATTACTCCAAAAAGAAACAAATTTGAACGTAAAATTAGAAAAGTTCAAGGTCACGTGACCTTGTCTCTCTTGTTGTTTAGTTAGCACACACGTTTTGAGTTTCATTTATAAAGTCGCTCGTTTTAATGTGACGTGTCTTTAAATTTAATAAGGTTGTGAAAAGCCAAAACAACTTACATTTTATTAAAAAAAAAACCAACCACACACACAAAATGCTGCCAATAATTTGTATTAGAATTAGAGAGAGAGAGAGATATGTAGGCCTATGTGTCTGCGCGCGTGCATTTGTGAGTGTATGTGCACGAGTATGTGCACGCGTGAGGGTCTGTGTGTGTGTGTGTGTAACGCATGCTATATTCTTTGACATAAATTATCAAATAGATCTAGATTCTTGATCATTGGACTAAACTAGATCAATCATCTTCTCGGAGGCATATTAATCTTTGTATAGTCCCACACGCAGATGAAATCTGTATGTGGGACAAGTGATATAACTAGTATTGAGTGTGTGTCTGTGGTTGTGTGAGCCTGCGAGCTTGCATGCGTAAATGCGTGCGTTCGCGCGCACGCACACATACACAGCCTACACACACGTACACACGCACACGTACGCATAAACACACGCCCGTATGCACACGCGCACGCATACACACACGCCAGTATACACGCGCGCACGCACACATAGCGCATACATACGCACAAACACACACACATACACAAACACTCGCACATACACATACACGCGCGCGCATACACAAACATACAAGAGAGAGAGAGAGAGAGAGAGAGAGGAGAGAGAAGAGAGAGAGAGAGAGAGATCGAGAGAGAGAGAGAGAGAGAGAAGATTTCAGGGCCATTAAGATTAATATAAAGGTTGAATGTTAATATAATGTCCAATCTGCAAATTTGAATAGTAGAACACCTGGCTAATGAAGTAGGCCAACTGTTCAAGGGTGGGCCTACTTAATGATTCTGAAAAATGTAGGCCTACCCCCCCCCACACCACCCCTCCATCTCTCAATTTGGGTGGGTGGGTGGGTGCGTTGTGTGGGTGTGGGTGTGGGTGGGGTGTGATTGTGGGTGTAGTCGCGTGCACGCGTGCACCTCTCAATCTCTATTTATTATAAATGTGTTTATAGAGAAATGTGTTTATAGAGAAGTGTGTTTATAGAGAACAGAGACAAAGAATGGTTCATAAAAAAGATGGCAGAATTATTGCACTGTTTGTCAGTTCACTCAAATGCTTTATGTTAATCAAAAAGAAGAAAAAAGAGGGAGGGGGCAGTATGTGTTGTGAAAATCTTTGGCAAATAAAAATAATGGTATTTAGAACGGAAAATCTTCATTCTTCAAAATATATTTTAATAAGTCTGTAAGTTATCGCGGGATATCGCGAGAAAGCTATAGTTTACGTAGTGTTCAGTCAACAGACGCAGCGGACTTTGTCTTGCTCGCTGATATGTCTTCCTGTCTCTTTGTCTTTGACTTTGTCAGAAGATGGATGATGGGACAGTCTGTAAGAAAGATGTGGGGAAAGTCTGTGAGAAAGATGTGGGGAAAGTCTGTGAGAAAGATGGGGGAAAAGTCTGTGAGAAAGATGGGGGAAAGTCTGTGAGAAATATGGTGGGAAAGTCTGTGAGAAATATGGGTAAAATCTGTGAGGAAGATGTGGGGAAAGTCTGTGAGGAATATGGGGGGAAAGTATGTGAGAAAGATGGTGGGAAAGTCTGTGAGAAATATGGGTAAAATCTGTGAGGAAGATGGGGGGAAAGTCTGTGAGAAAGATGGGGAAAGTCTGTCTGTGAGAAAGATGGTGGGAAAGTCTGTGAGAAAGATGGTGGGAAAGTCTGTGAGAAAGTTGGTGGGAAAGTCTGTGAGAAAGATGGGGAAAGTCTGTGAGAAAGATGGTGGAAAGTCTGTGAGAAAGAAGTCTGTGAGGAAGATCCAAGTCTGTGAGGAAGATGGGGGGAAATAAGTGAGAAAGATGGGGAGAAAGTATGTGAGAAATTCTGTGAGAAAGATGGTGGGAAAGTCTGTGAGAAAAATGGGGGGAAAGTCTGTGAGGAAGATGGGGGGAAAGTCTGTGAGAAAGATGGTGGGAAAGTCTGTGAGAAAGATGGTGGGAAAGTCTGTGAGAAAGATGGGGGAAAGTCTGTGAGAAAGATGGGGGAAAGTCTGTAAGAAAGATGGGGAAAGTCTGTGCGAAAGATTGAAAAAGTGAGAATATGGAAAAGTCTCTGAGAGTCTGTTGTCGTAGAGTGGCATAGAAGTAACGCGTTCGCCTCGTGCACAGTAAACCCGAGTTCGAACCTGGGTACAGGGGATTTTTTCCTCTTACTCTGCACTAAGGCCTTATGGTCTGAACGTGGAGTCTTTCGGATGAGACAATAAACCGAGGTCCTGTGTGCCCATGCACTTAGCACACGTTAAACTCAGTGGCAACGAAAAATTTGTCATTTGGTCAAAATTTACACACACACACACACACACACACACACACACACACACACACACACACACACACACACACACACACACACACACACACACACACACCTCCCTCCTCATAAGCACACAAACATTTCCTCTTCGGTAGAGGTTTACAAACAAACAAAAAGAAAGCAACAATGATAAACCGTCGCCACGGGGCTAACGGTACATAATCTCAAGAAGTCTCTTTCTTGCTCCCCTCCCCCCACCCCCCCCCCCCCCCCCCCCCCCCCCCCCCCCACCCCCACCCCATCAATCTCTGCCCTCCCCTTTCCCCCTCTTTTCTCTTCCTTTTGTCTGAGTAAACGTTTTTATTTTAATGCTGACACAGCCACATTCTGGGCTTCATAAAGATATCAAGATAACTAAGTACTTTTTACAAAAAATGCTATAAAAAAAAAATGCTACAGCCAACTATCACGAAATGTCTCAATTTCGCTCACTTGCCGAGGGTAAGACAGAGCTAATCAGAATGATGTCATGAATATAATGACGTCATATTCATACACGTGTATGTTAGCATCCAGAGGCAGTTACAACTGTGTGTTAAATGTCGTTTGTGTGGCCTTCATAGGTAGGCCGATAACGTTTTGATTACTTGTACATCTCTGTCACTAGCCTAGAAGAAGGGCGCTTGTGCATGCATGATTGTCAAAGGCAAACTAACCACAAGGCTGCAGCATAAAGCTATAGCGCCTACTAAGCACTTTAAAAAGACCAAGGATCTCAATATCTCATTTTGATAAATCCATTTCAACAGCACAGCGTTGTGTTACTCAATAAGGAGGCGATTGATGGAAGGGCACAGATGGTCACCAAAGGCCAACTAGCCCCAAGGCTGCAGCACAGAGCTGTGCAGCTCCTCACTCACACTAAAAAAAAGTCAGTAGAGTTCAAAATATCACTAGGAAAATTCCCTTTCTTCCATTTCTTCATTCATATAACCAATCACTTGATCAGAGGCAAGATAGTCGTTTTCGGGACATAGATAGCTGAAAAAGGCCAACTAGCCAAAAGGCTGTAGCACAGAACAACACAATACATTCTGAGCAATTTAACGAGTCCACTAACCTCAAGATCTCGTTTTGCCAATTCCATCGATATCAAATAGCTTTCTGTCACTTGATTAGAAGCAAAGTTATTGCAGTTTGAATATTTGCTGGTATTTCCAAACACTGCGTTATGCAAAAGTATTCTTGAAAACATAAATAATGTTAATGACTAAAAAAATCTCATGCATTGTACAGGTTGATAAGAAACTGTACCATTCATTTAAAGTGTTTTTGTGATGTATAAATATGTTTTATGGCTCGGCAAAGATGGCACCCCACCCAATTTTCAAGGGTACGTAAAATTACCCCTAAAATTTAAATATTACAAAAATCGTAACTCGAAAACTAACAATAGCACAAACACGTTTTTGGTATCTTTGTAATCAGGATAAAAAGTTATATCACACTATGCTAAAAGCTAGTTGCGATGTCAGCTTTCAAAAATCCGTTTGGAATAGCTAATATAAATAATAACATAAACAAAAGCTATATAGGATAATGGAAAAGAATAAGGAGGAAATGCGGCATTGCGAGTAAGCATCAAAGAAATGTCAACATTCTTTTGTTCAAAATTGTCACAATTGTACATTGAAAGTGAAATGTGAAACTATAATACAAAACAGTAGTTTCGATACCATTGTGTTGAATTGCATTGACTATATTTCGACAACGACAATTTATAGTAAATATTATACACAATGAACAAGAAGGGGTGGGCAGTGGAAAGGGAAATATTTCACACACACACACACACACACAACACACACCCACACACACACACACACACACACACACACACAAACACACAAACACCCAGTCACACACACACACACACACACACACACACACACACACACACACACACACACCACACACACACACACACACACACACACACACACACACACACACACACAACACACACACACACAAACACACAGTCACCACACACACACACACACACACACACACATCACACACACACACCACACACACACACACACACACTACACACACACAACACACACACACACACGTTCACACGGATGAACATACGTATCAAAATAACATATTTCAGTAACATACCTAATAGAGTTAATAATTCAGTAATACCAATAGCAATCAAAATAACTACCATAGGTCTAAGTCATCACTAAAATTGAATGCCTGAGTCGTCCGGGAACAGAGGGAAAGGGAAAAGGCAATAATTGCAATGCTTATAAATGCACTTTAGTAAACACTGATGACTGAAAATAATACCCATAAGCAAACACCATAATATTACGGTCTCTGTACATGTTAACAATATTCCAAAAAATATATTTTTCCCCCATTGAAACACAGTATAGTGGGCCACTCATAATATGACTTACAACTCGCTGTGTTGCCATGGGGAAATACAGATTTTGTGTGTGTGAATAATGTTCACGTGAACAGAGACCTTTATGAGTGGTATATCATTGTGTTACCATGGGAAGAGAGTGAAAAAAATGTTAACATGCATTGAGACCTGAAGGACCAGGGTGGTCTTTGATTTTCGCATGGCCAATCAATACGTGCAGACACGTGGTGATGAGTCACGTGCATCTAAGCCACACCCACAGACGTAGTGGCCACACCCCTCCTTCCCCAGTCCCGCTTGTAAGGGGGAACTGTTTCCTATAAAACACCAGGGATTGCCATATATTCTGATCGCTTCTCTGCCTTTTGCCTAAGACAGTGATTCAGGAACATAAATTTTTGTTTATACCCTGGTTGGTTTGTTCAGCCCGTCGTACATGGCGAAAGCCGATACGCGACGTTAAACTGAACTTCCATCCACCTGTCCCTCATAACGTCTGAAGCACCAGAACCACTTGTACGAGAAAGCAAAAACCTGTCCATCAGAAAGCTGCTACGTTTCGTGAGCCTTAGCCCTTCAGTCTTCCCTGTGAGGTACGAGCTTTAGATCCTTCAGCATTCTAGTCTTTCCTGTGAAGTTTATTCAAAAGGTATTGAGTTGCAGTAAAAATTACTTCTTGAGCATATGGTAGTATTGAGCGTACAAGGACAGTTGCTAAAATGGTTAAACTTTTGGTATCTTGCCCCCAAGATTGTTTACTTACTATTTTAAGGAAGTTTAAACTTTTCCTTGCTTTATTTAAAATATGATCAATATGCGCATTCCATGTTAGATTATTACTTAAGATCACACCTAAGAATTTGACACTTTTAACATAGCTTAAAACAATCCCATCCACGGTGAAAATTGGAAGTTTATCAGGATCAGGAGTTAAAAAGCATCATATTAGTTTTTTCTGGCGAAAGAGAAAGCCCGTTTTCATGTAAGAAGTCATTGATTTTATTAAGTTCGTGTTAGTATTTAATTGTAATATAATTCAGTGACCCTGATGAAGTATTTATTTTCATTATTACTTTCATCCATAGACACATATCGTCAGTAAATTGAGCTAACTCTGTATCTTTAGAAAGGCCTTTGGGTAGATCAGAAATTAAAATATTAAACAATAAGGGAGAAATTACTGATCCTTGAGGCAAGCCCATTTCTAAAGGCCTTGGATTAGAATATGTATCTCCTGCCTACAATTTAAAAAATCTTGAATATAATTGTACATGTTTCCACTAATACCAATATTTTGTTATTTTATATGAAAGCCGCTTGTGTCACCCCTGTTCATATGCTTTTCCTATGTCAAAAAATGTTGCAAGTACGTACTTACGACGTGCAAACTGATGCTTTACATGCGTTGTAAGTTTGAGTATATGTTCTATTGTGGATCTGCCTGCCTGGAATCCAGCTTGGTTGATTGGTATAATATTGTCTTTATTGCAATGATGTACTAGTCTTTTTAAAATAATCTTGTCCATCAATGTACATGTATTTGATGTTAATGCAATAGGTCAATAGCTATTTATATCTCTAATTGGCTTCCCTTTCTTATGAAGTAGAACAACGATAGACTGTTTCCAAATTCGAGGCATTTTACCATCGCTCCAACATTTTTGAGAGAAAAAAAGATAAAGAAAATATATCACATTTCGCGGAAGGTGACTTAACATTGCATTAGAAATACCGTCTAAGCCAACTGATTTATTTTTATTGAAGTTTATAAGACACTCTTTGACTTCCTGCAATGTTATTGAAGTATTTAAATAATGACATTCCACTGGTTGTGGACTATTATAAATGTCCTTATTTTCTTTATTTTCACTATGTTTTTTATTCTCTGTTGATAAATTGTCAATGCTACTGGTATTTTTGCAAACAAATCGGCAAATGCTTCGGCTTTATCAAAATTAGAATTGTGGAAGGTTTAACTTAACTGGGTGGAAGGTTTAACTTAACTGGACATTGTGGAAGGTTTAACTTAACTGGATATTGTGGAAGGTTGACCCCATTTTTCATTGTTTTTAATTGCATCCGAACGTTTTGAATATCTTTAAAATTTGACGCCTCATTTTCACAGAATGAAGACCAATATTGCCATTTTACTTGCCCGTTTATAATATATTTTGTTTGTTGTTTGCTCTTTTCTTCTCAAGAAGTTTGTTAGCTTTTTCTTTAGGATCTTTCTCTCAGTTATATTCTTTTGTTTTATCCTTTTTCTCTTGTTTAGCATTTTGGCAAGTCTCATTCCACCAAACATTGCCCAAGCGTTCCTTTGATTTAACAGAAGGTTAAGGTGTGTGTGTGTGTGTCGAGTCAAGTCAAGTCAAGTCAAAATTTTATTTCCAGATGGGAACATTGTATAAGCAAAAACATGCTTTTTTTCAACAAGCCATCCATAAAATATGATGTAAAGAAAAAAATAAAGAACTAAACATTCCAAAGTCGCGAACAAGAAAAGGAAAATATACAAGAAAACAATTAATTAAAGAAACAAGAAAATATTCCAACAACAAAAAACAGGAAAAAGGATGGGGACTGGGCGAATAGCATATTATGTACAATATATACATCAACATCAACAACTAAACATTTAAAACATCACATTTACTTACCAAAATATGTTATGTAGGCTACGTTTCCATTATTTCAAATAATTGGAATAAAGTTATCAATTATGTTCTGTTAAAGAGATAAATTTTCATTTTGTTCTTGAAGTACTTCTTGTTTTTCATGTTTTTTAAATGGAGGGTAGTTTGTTCCATAAATCTCCACCCGAATAGAGGAGACTAAATTTGAATAGATTATTATTTGGTCGAGGGAATGAGAGTAAATGGGTGTGTCTGCTTGTGTTTGTCGTAAATGTATCTGTTATCTTTTTTGGAGCATTTCCGTTGACAATATTATGCATGCAGATTGCCTTTTTGAGGAAAAGTCTGTCTTGAAAAGTTAGTATATCTAGTTGTTTGTAGTCTTCATAGGTAAGTGAACTTGATTTTAATAAAATTATTTTAATTGCTTTTTTGTACATACGATTGATAATCTTTAAATTGGTATCACTACAGCTATCCCATAATGTTGAAGCATAATCGATCATTGAGAGTATGTGAGCATTAAAGAAGAGTTTACGAGAATGGTTATCAAGGAAATGTTTAATCTTAGATAGCTGGAGTATTTTTCTAGACAGACCTTTCCCTAAAGACTTTACAGATCTTTGTCAATGACAACACCTAATGTTTTATGTGAATCAACTTCTTCAATTTTGTTGCTGCAAATAAATAGTGGTGGAAATTGGGAGTTCATCTTTTGTCTGTTTTGTCTGGTTGACACGTACATGCATTTCGTTTTATTGGCATTAATTGACATGTGATTTAATTGTGTCAATTAATGCCAATAAAACGAAATGCATGTGTGTGTGTGTGTGTGTGTGTGTGTGTGTGTGTGTGTGTGTGTGTGTGTGTGAGTGTGTGTGTGTGTGTGTGTGTGTGTGTGTGTGTCTGTATGTGTGTCTGTATGTGTGTGTGTCTGTATGTGTCTGTGTGTGTGTGTGTGTGTGTGTGTGTGTGTGTGTGTGTGTTTTTTTGTTGCGTTTTGTTTTGTTGAATTTAACGTCTTTTAACTTAATTAAAGTGTTTTAGACGACTATGATATTGTAAATGTTTGGTAAATAAATTACACTGATATTATTGTATAAATTAAAAGAACAACAGCTAATGTATAATATATGCCTTAAAGTCAATACTTTGTAATTTCTTAAGTAGATATTTAAGAGCAGAAAAATAAACTTCTTGGCCGTAGGTCAACTTTGATCAACAACAATAATAACAATGCATTTTTAATCAGTCTTTTCAGGCCATCTGGCCCATAATGACACGGAGAAAGAGCGAACAATATCCAACATCAA
>CM065696.1:11077457-11084957 GCA_017654935.2 Phymorhynchus buccinoides | reverse complement strand
AACACCCCTTCTTCCATTTCTCGGTTCTCTCCGCTTGTCTCAGTCTTGCCTTTCTCACTGCAGACTGAGCACTAAACCTCTATCGTTTTCTATATTTATCGTTAATTTTCATCCATTTACACGATTAAAAATGTACATTCAATTATAGTAGAAGCAAATCAATCCTGACGCTGAAAAGGACTCCTGCGGGCATTAGAGCTTAAAGCTTTGCGAAATCTTGGCATAAGATTGATAGGAACAGCGCTGTTGAAAAGACGACGATTTTTTTCTTTCTGTCCACATAGCGGGGATGTCCACGTCAAGGTGTACACCTCCAGTGGACTGGACACTTTCCGTGGACGCTATTTCGTGGATGAGGTCAAGGTGGTTGTGGACGATAACGCTGGTGGCTACAAAGCCGAATACAAATCTGATGCAACAATGATTATGGTAAGCGTCATTTCACTTCTGCTTTGTTGTGTAGAATGGAACACTGTCTGCTTTGTTGTGTAGAATGGAGCACAGTCTGTTGTGTAGAATGGAACACTGTTGCTTGTGTAGAATGGAGCACAGTCTGCTTTGTTGTGTAGAATGGAGCACAGTTTGCTTTGTTGTGTAGAATGGAACACAGTCTGCTTTGTTGTGTAGAATGGAGCACAGTCTGCTTTGTTGTGTAGAATGGAGCACAGTCTGCTTTGTTGTGTAGAATGGAGCACTGTCTGCTTTGTTGTGTAGAATGGAACACTGAGAATGGAGCACAGTCTGCTTTGTTGTGTAGAATGGAGCACAGTCTGCTTTGTTGTGTAGAATGGAGCACAGTTTGCTTTGTTGTGTAGAATGGAGCACAGTCTGCTTTGTTGTGTAGAATGGAGCACAGTTTGCTTTGTTGTGTAGAATGGAACACAGTCTGCTTTGTTGTGTAGAATGGAACACAGTTTGCTTTGTTGTGTAGAATGGAGCACAGTCTGCTTTGTTGTGTAGAATGGAACACAGTCTGCTTTGTTGTGTAGAATGGAACACAGTCTGCTTTGTTGTGTAGAATGGAACACAGTCTGCTTTGTTGTGTAGAATGGAACACAGTCTGCTTTGTTGTGTAATGGAACACAGTCTGAATGGAGCACAGTCTGCTTTGTTGTGTAGAATGGAGCACACAGTCTGCTTTGTTGTGTGACAGAATGGAGCACAGTCTGCTTTGTTGTGTAGAATGGAGCACAGTCTGCTTTGTTGTGTAGAATGGAGCACAGTCTGCTTTGTTGTGTAGAATGGAACACAGTCTGCTTTGTTGTGTAGAATGGAACACAGTCTGCTTTGTTGTGTAGAATGGAACACAGTCTGCTTTGTTGTGTAGAATGGAACACAGTCTGCTTTGTTGTGTGACAGAATGGAGCACAGTCTGCTTTGTTGTGTGACAGAATGGAACACAGTCTGCTTTGTTGTGTAGACTGCTGTTGTGTAGAATGGAACACAGTCTGCTTTGTTGTGTAGAATGGAACACAGTCTGCTTTGTTGTGTAGAATGGAACACAGTCTGCTTTGTTGTGTAGAATGGAGCACAGTCTGCTTTGTTGTGTAGAATGGAACACAGTCTGCTTTGTTGTGTAGAATGGAGCACAGTCTGCTTTGTTGTGTAGAATGGAGCACAGTCTGCTTTGTTGTGTAGAATGGAACACAGTCTGCT
Source organism: Phymorhynchus buccinoides (assembly GCA_017654935.2). Taxonomy (NCBI): domain Eukaryota; kingdom Metazoa; phylum Mollusca; class Gastropoda; order Neogastropoda; family Raphitomidae; genus Phymorhynchus; species Phymorhynchus buccinoides. The sequence goes on along the minus strand of CM065696.1, from coordinate 11,083,301 downwards.
TTGTTGTGTAGAATGGAGCACAGTCTGCTTTGTTGTGTAGAATGGAGCACAGTCTGCTTTGTTGTGTAGAATGGAGCACAGTCTGCTTTGTTGTGTAGAATGGAGCACAGTCTGCTTTGTTGTGTAGAATGGAGCACAGTCTGCTTTGTTGTGTAGAATGGAACACAGTCTGCTTTGTTGTGTAGAATGGAGCACAGTCTGCTTTGTTGTGTAGAATGGAGCACAGTCTGCTTTGTTGTGTAGAATGGAGCACAGTCTGCTTTGTTGTGTAGAATGGAACACAGTCTGCTTTGTTGTGTAGAATGGAGCACAGTCTGCTTTGTTGTGTAGAATGGAACACAGTCTGCTTTGTTGTGTAGAATGGAACACAGTCTGCTTTGTTGTGTAGAATGGAGCACTGTCTGCTTTGTTGTGTAGAATGGAGCACAGTCTGCTTTGTTGTGTAGAATGGAGCACAGTCTGCTTTGTTGTGTGAGAATGGAGCACAGTCTGCTTTGTTGTGTAGAATGGAGCACAGTCTGCTTTGTTGTGTAGAATGGAGCACAGTGCTTTGTTGTGTAGAATGGAGCACAGTCTGCTTTGTTGTGTAGAATGGAGCACAGTTTGCTTTGTTGTGTAGAATGGAACACAGTCTGCTTTGTTGTGTAGAATGGAGCACAGTCTGCTTTGTTGTGTAGAATGGAGCACAGTTTGCTTTGTTGTGTAGAATGGAGCACAGTCTGCTTTGTTGTGTAGAATGGAGCACAGTCTGCTTTGTTGTGTGAACACTGTCTGCTGTTGTGTAGAATGGAACACAGTCTTTTGTTGTGTAGAATGGAGCACAGTCTGCTTTGTTGTGTAAATGGAACACAGTCTGCTTAACGTTGTGTTGTAGAATGGAACAGTCTTTAGCGTTGTGTTCTAGAATGGAACAGTGTTTAACGTTGTGTTCTAGAATGGAGCAGTCTTTAGCGTTGTGTTCTAGAATGGAACAGTGTTTAACGTTGTGTTCTAGAATGGAACAGTCTTTAGCGTTGTGTTCTAGAATGGAACAGTCTTTAACGTTGTGTTCTAGAATGGAACAGTCTTTAACGTTGTGTTCTAGAATGGAACAGTCTTTAAATGGAACGTTGTGTTCTAGAATGGAACAGTCTTTAACGTTGTGTTCTAGAATGGAACAGTCTTTAACGTTGTGTTCTAGAATGGAACAGTGTTTAACGTTGTGTTCTAGAATGGAACAGTCTTTAACGTTGTGTTCTAGAATGGAACAGTCTTTAACGTTGTGTTCTAGAATGGAACAGTCTTTAACGTTGTGTTCTAGAATGGAGCACCACCTGCCTGGCAAGTCAATACCACTGGCATTATTCCCGGCGAAGTGAGCATCACAACGGACTTCGATTCTGTCAATGGAGTGGCCATCCTGTGGGCTGGTGTGACTGGACACACGGATTTCAACGTGAAGGTCAAGTTCTTTCCTCGGACTGTTGACCATCCCTCCGACCGTGGACTTAAAGTCAGGGTAAGTAACAACAACATGAATTAATGTAGGCCTACCTGTGTAAAAAGTTAGATTTTATTTGTGTATTACGTCTTAAGTAGAAATTAGATGGTTATGTTTACCTTACAGTTGCCTTTCTAAAGTTATAAGAGAGAGGTGAGAGAGAGGGGGGAGGGAGAGAGAGAGAAATTAGAGATGAGAGTTAGAGAGAGAGAGAGAGGTTATGAGAAGAGAGAGAGAGAGAGAAGGAGAGAGAGAGAGAGAGAGGAGAGAGAGAGAGAGAGAGAGAGAGAGAGAGAGAGAGAGAGAGAGAGAGAGAGAGAGAGAGAGAGAGAGAAATTGCTGGTATGCCGAATTAGGTGGCTTAAACCATGTGCACGTGCGTATCAGGACTGTTATGTTGGATGTGCTCGTGATCTGTCTGTCTTTCATCTCTACCCCCACCCACACCTCCACCTCTCTCTCTCTCTCTCTCCTCTCTCTCTCTCTCTCTCTCTCTCTCTCTCTCTCTCTCTCTCTCTCTCTCTCTCTCTCTCTCTCTCGTTCTCTCTCTTTGTATGTGTACGCGTGTATGTGTTGAAATAGGAGCATTCATAACATTATGCTACAAACCTACTGACATCTTTTGACTATATACATTGTAAACTAATGTTTAAGGGGGTGACACAAAAAGGCTTAGTAAACCACTCTTTGTGTTGTTTCCTGATATATCTGATAAGTAAGACGAATAAGGGTACACGGAATACTGTTATTTAAGCGTTGAGATTCACAAAGAACATCATGTCCAACTATTGTGCCATAGCGAGTTTCATTGTGAAGTATTTTTGTACAGTCGACACGTAAGAATGCACTACATTGTTATGCAAAGAATTCTTAATGCTGATGATATGTAAGACTACTACGAAGTTCATTGAGGTTTGTTGTTTATGGATATTCGTGTAAACCTAAATTCAAATTGTAAACTGATTATTTTTCTTGACGGTGGCCTGTAAAATGAACTACACTGCAAGGTATTGTTACTGTGTTCTATTCTCATTGCTACATTATTGCATTCTGTTACAAACGTTGTTTCAAAAGCTGTTCTGTTTTCTGAACAGACATCGTCTGGCACTACGAGTTTTCTGTCGTTCCCCGATGCAATGTGCTCTACCTTAGATGACACCTCAGGAACTTCAGCCATCTCTGGCACCTACACTAATGAAACCAAGCTTCTGTTGGCTGCTCTGGGGCAAGGAGCTGACCAAGACGAGTAAGTTCACTTCAATGGTCTGTTCTCTAAGGAGCTGATCAGGACAAGTAAGTTCAATTCAATGGTCAGTTGTCCAAGAAGCTAAAGTTTGTTATCTAAGGCGCTGATCAGGACAAGTGAGTTCACTTTAATGGTTTGTTCTCTAAGGAGCTGATCAGGACAAGTAAGTTCAATTCAATGGTCAGTTGTCCAAGAAGCTAAAGTTTGTTATCTAATGCTCTGATCAGGACAAGTAAGTTCACTTCAGTGGATTGTTCCCTAAGGAGCTGATCAGGACAAGTGAGTTCACTTCAAGGTTTTTTTCTCTGAGGCAAGGAAGTGTTACATGAGAAGGAGCTGATCAGGACAAGTGAGCTCACTTCAATGGTTTGTTCTCTAAGGAGCTGATCAGGACAAGTGAGTTCACTTCAATGGCTTGTTCGCTAAGGAGCTGATCAGGACAAGTAAGTTCAATTCAATGGCTTGTTCGCCAAGGAGCTGATCAGGACAAGTGAGTTCACTTCAATGGTTTGTTCGCTAAGGAGCTGATCAGGACATGTAAGTTCACTTCAATGGTTTGTTCTCTAAGGAGCTGATCAGGACAAGTAAGTTCAATTCAATGGCTTGTTCGCCAAGGAGCTGATCAGGACAAGTGAGTTCACTTCAAGGGTTTGTTCTCTAAGGAGCTGATCGGGACAAGTGAGTTCACTTCAATGGTTTGTTATCTAAGGAGCTGATCAGGACAAGTGAGCTCACTTTAATGGTTTGTTCTCCAAGGAGCTGATCAGGACAAGTGAGTTCACTTCAATGGTTTGTTCTCTAAGGAGCTGATCAGGACAAATAAGTTCACTTTAATGGGTCGTTCTCTAAGGAACTGATAAGCACGTTCACTTCAATGGTTTGTTCTCTAAGGAGCTGATCAGGACAAGTAAGTTCAATTCAATGGCTTGTTCGCCAAGGAGCTGATCAGGACAAGTGAGTTCATTTCAATGGTTTGTTCTCTAAGGAGCTGATCGGGACAAGTGAGTTCACTTCAATGGTTTGTTATCTAAGGAGCTGATCAGGACAAGTGAGCTCACTTCAATGGTTTGTTCTCCAAGGAGCTGATCAGGACAAGTGAGTTCACTTCAATGGTTTGTTCTCTAAGGAGCTGATCAGGACAAGTAAGTTCACTTCAATGGTTCGTTCTCTAAGGAACTGATAAGGACAAGTTCACTTCAATGGTTTGTTCTCTAAGGAGCTGATCAGGACAAGTGAGTTCACTTCAATGGTTTGTTCTCTAAGGAGCTGATCAGGACAAGTGAGTTCACTTCAATGGTTTGTTCTCTAAGGAGCTGATCAGGACAAGTGAGTTCACTTCAATGGTTTGTTCTCTAAGGAGCTGATCAGGACAAGTGAGTTCACTTCAATGGTTTGTTCTCTAAGGAGCTGATCAGGACAAGTAAGTTCACTTCAATGGTTTGTTAGCTAAGGAGCTGATCAGGACAAGTGAGTTCACTTCAATGTTTGTTCTCTAAGGAGCTGATCAGGACAAGTGAGTTCTCTTCAATGTTTGTTATCTAAGGAGCTGACAAAGACAAGTTCTCTTCAATGTTTGTTATCTAAGGAGCTGATCAGGACAAGTAAGTTCACTTCAATGTTTGTTATCTAAGGAGCTGATCAGGACAAGTAAGTTCACTTCAATGGTTTGTTCTCTAAGGAGCTGATCAGGACAAGTGAGTTCTCTTCAATGTTTGTTATCTAAGGAGCTGACAAAGACAAGTTCTCTTCAATGTTTGTTATCTAAGGAGCTGATCAGGACAAGTAAGTTCACTTCAATGTTTGTTCTCTAAGGAGCTGATCATGACAAGTAAGTTCACTTCAATGGTTTGTTCTCTAAGGAGCTGATCAGGACAAGTGAGTTCACTTCAATGGTTTGTTCTCTAAGGAGCTGATCAGGACAAGTAAGTTCACTTCAATGTTTGTTATCTAAGGAGCTGATCCAGGACAAGTAAGTTCTCTTCAATGGTTTGTTCTCTGGGGCAAGGAGCTGATCGGGACAAGTAAGTTCACTTCAATGTTTGTTATCTAAGGAGCTGATCAGGACAAGTAAGTTCACTTCAATGTTTGTTATCTAAGGAGCTGATCGGGACACGTAAGTTCACTTCAATGTTTGTTATCTAAGGAGCTGACCAGGACAAGTAAGTTCACTTCAATGGTTTGTTCTCTGAGGAGCTGATCAGGACAAGTAAGTTCACTTCAATGGTTTGTTCTCTGAGGAGCTGATCAGGACAAGTGAGTTCACTTCAATGGTTTGTTCTCTGAGGAACTGATCAGGACAAGTGAGTTCACTTCAATGGTTTGTTCTCTAAGGAGCTGATCAGGACAAGTGAGTTCACTTCAATGGTTTGTTCTCTAAGGAACTGATCAGGACAAGTGAGTTCACTTCAATGGTTTGTTCTCTAAGGAGCTGATCAGGACAAGTAAGTTCACTTCAATGGTTTGTTCTCTAAAGAACTGATCAGGACAAGTGAGTTCACTTCAATGTTTGTTATCTAAGGAGCTGATCAGGACAAGTAAGTTCACTTCAATGGTTTGTTCTCTGGGGCAAGGAGCTGATCAGGACAAGTAAGTTCACTTCAATGGTTTGTTCTCTAAGGAGCTGATCAGGACAAGTAAGTTCACTTCAATGGTTTGTTCTCTGAGGAACTGATCAGGACAAGTGAGTTCACTTCAATGGTTTGTTCTCTAAAGAACTGATCAGGACAAGTGAGTTCACTTCAATGTTTGTTATCTAATGAGCTGATCATGACAAGTGAGTTCACTTCAATGGTTTGTTCTCTAAGGAGCTGATCAGGACAAGTAAGTTCACTTCAATGGTTTGTTCTCTAAGGAGCTGATCAGGACAAGTGAGTTCACTTCAATGGTTTGTTCTCTAAGGAGCTGATCATGACAAGTAAGTTCACTTCAATGGTTTGTTCTCTAAGGAGCTGATCAGGACAAGTAAGTTCACTTCAATGGTTTGTTCTCTAAGGAGCTGATCAGGACAAGTAAGTTCACTTCAATGGTTTGTTCTCTAAGGAGCTGATCAGGACAAGTAAGTTCACTTCAATGTTTGTTATCTAAGGAGCTGATCAGGACAAGTGAGTTCACTTCAATG
>CM065696.1:11069957-11072457 GCA_017654935.2 Phymorhynchus buccinoides | reverse complement strand
CATACCATCAAGTTTCTGGTACTGCAATGGGAACTCCTATGGCCCCCTCTGTTGCAAACCTTTTCATGGGGTGGTTAGAAACTAAGCTCCTTGCTAATAGCCCTGTTCCGGTGCCCACCACTTTCTGGAAAAGATTTATTGATGATATTTGTCTTCTCTGGACCAAATCCCAATCAGAACTCCAACAATTCCTCTCATACATCAACACTGCTCACCCCACCATCAAATTTACCCACAGCACTTCTTCTGACCAACTCCCATTTCTCGACATCAGACTCTTCCTTGACAATCACTTCATACACACAGACCTTCACACCAAACCCACTGACTCGCATGCATACCTACACTACAGTTCCAGTCATCCAGTCCACTGCAAAACGAATCTCCCATTCAGTCAGTTCTTAAGAATCAAACGTATTTGCTCCAAACCTCAAGACTTCACCCTCCGCTCAGAGCAAATGTTTAAATTCCTTCTTCTTAGAGGATACAAACCTAAAGTACTGCAGAAAGCTGCAAAAGCTCTAGACAAAGCCAAACAAATTCCAAGAACAGAAACACTAACCTATAAACCCAAAGTCACTAACAGCAGAACACCAGTCATTGTCACTCACAACCCCTGCAACCCCCCACTGCATCAGTGGTTTCAAGAGCTCCATCAGAACATTGTTCTCACCAACAGCAGACTTAAGTCACTAACAGCAGAACACCAGTCATTGTCACTCACAACCCCTGCAACCCCCCACTGCATCAGTGGTTTCAAGAGCTCCATCAGAACATTGTTCTCACCAACAGCAGACTTAAGAAAGCAATTCCCCTTCCTCCCATTTTGGGCGAAAAAAACAGCCGAACACTAAAAACCATTCTCATGCCCTCAGCACTTCCCAAACAAATTCCCAATGCCCCCCTTGGTTTCTTCAAATGCACCAAAAAGTGTGTAACATGCAGAGAGCATGCCGCAGAAACAAACACCTTCCACAGCCACCAGACTGGGGAAACATTCTCCCTCCGCCAGCACACCACATGTCAAACCAGTAACATCGTCTATCTCCTGTACTGCAATCTCTGTGACAAGACCCAATACGTGGGGGAAACTAAAAATTCACTCCAAACACGCTTCTACCTCCACCGTTCCCACATCAAGAAGAATGTAGGCACTCCAGTCACCCTTCACTTCAATCTACCCAACCATACTCTGTCCAACATGAAATGCCTAGTCATAGAGCAGCTCCCTTCAGACAATCTCACACACAGACTCAGCAGGGAAAAGTGTTGGATGAAAACACTCAAAACCCTAGTCCCTTTTGGCCTGAATGCCATTGATTAATTCACTGCCTTCTGGAATTCAGGCCTCTGTTTGGCTGCCAAAAACCTTCTTCCCACACCCCCTCTTCCCTACTTCCCCATCTTCCCTCCTTTTGCCTCTTTACGCCTATTCTTGTCATTTACCAAGTGGAAGATAGGAGCCAGTTTCCTGATCAAAACTAAATAATATAAGTACATAAGTACAAAACTAAATAATATAAGTACATGCTTTGCATTGTTTATATTTCTCAAACTATGGATTTCATTCCGATTATGTTGCGGAATTGGTCAACATCAACTAATGTAAGATACCCCAAAGACATAGCATAAATGTTTCGGGTCTTCCCATTATGGGCAGATAAGTTAATATAAATATAAGATAAAAAAGATGTTTAAATAATATAATGTGTTTGTTTTTGGAGTTAGCCTTATCCTTTCATTGCGATGTTGATGGGTAGATCAGCAAAGACAGCGATAATGTCATAGCGTAGGCTACTTGTCTCATATGCCATCTTCATAGCATGTTATTTAGTTTATGGATATGCAAGATTTGACTGGCCTATTGTCCCGATGTCTTAATGTAACATTGACATTAGTTTTATTATTTATTTTTGATTTATTAAGTTTTGTTTTAATGAAATTTGATAAGGCATACACTATCTATACCTCCTTTCAGCGGAAATTATTTATCCAATGGGCACGCGTACGCGCACACACACACACCCACCACACCTCTCCACATACACCGCACGCACACACGCACACACGCCCACACACACACACGCGCACACGCACACTCGCACTCGCACACACGCACGCACGCACACTCACGACGCACACGCACACGCACACCACGCACACACACACTCGCCACATAACACTCACACGCACACACACACACACAAACACTCACACGTCAACACACCCAAACACACACTTACTCACTCAACACACACACACACTCACACACACACACACACCCACACACACACACACACACACACTAACACACACACACACACACAACACAGGCACACACATCTCACCTACCTTAACTCGTTCACTTTCATCCCTTTCTCGCATGAGCTTCATTTATGTTCAAATCACGGGATTTTATTTTATTTTATTTGTTTTAAGAATGAATTTTATCACCAATGTTTTACTGCTGGGTATGCGATGCGAATTTTTTACCTCATAT
>CM065696.1:11032578-11069457 GCA_017654935.2 Phymorhynchus buccinoides | reverse complement strand
CCAAGGTAAACCGTGTTGCTTGTATGATAGAATGCACTTAAGATGGGTCAGGGGAAACAAACTGACAACAGAAAGAACGATGTTTGATACGGTTATATTACCTTGGATTGACAGAGAGAGAGAGAGAGAGAGGACGGAGACGGAGACAGAGAGACAGAGAGAGGAGAGACAACTCGGAATATCGAGAAACCGCTCTAGTAACTGTACTATAACCTTGAAGTTTCTTATAAAGAATCTTTTTTTTGCTGTTTCTAAAACTGTAATGTCTGTAGATAGCAAATCCGCTGGAGGCCAGCAGGGGGGGCGGTGGGCCATTTCGCGGGGGAGGGGCCAGGGGGGTAGGGGTTGGCGGGGCCGGGGCCAGGTGGGCCAGGGAGGTTTTTGGTCTAGTACGTGTGGGATATTACGCGTTAATTGAATGATTAAAAGACGGCACTTGACAGGTCGGGGTCAGTGCTGCCTTTGATGTCGACGGGTAAGGCGACCTATTATCTTTTTGACTTTAAGGCGATACTGTTTTCCCCAGACTGAGACCCCTGCACATTATAATGTGAGCTGAGTGATAATATAGTAAGAAAATATAGTACAGAAAATCTGAAATTTTGGGTAAAATGTTTTTTGGGGGGTGCGCCTTATACAAAGGTACACCTTATAGTCCGGAAGATACAAATACAAATCAAATCAAATCAAAATCAACTTTATTTCCAAAAAAACCTGGGGGCACAAGAAAATGCTTACACGTACCATTCACACCTGCGGCATCAAAAATTACAAACAATAGCCCACCAAAAGACATCCATAACAGTACACATCAACATAGTATTGCATAGGCTCCAAACCAAAAACAAACAACAACAAAACCAACAAAAAACACTCTTCTTCTTTTTCTAACAGTAAGCATCTACCATATAGGACAGGCACATTATACCATAATGCACAGATCCAACCTTCACTACACACACACACACACACACGACACCACAAACACACACACACACACACCCACAAGCACACACACAACACATATATATATATATATAACAGGCACAACACAGTTGCTGTAATTTCACATATGAATCCTTTTTTTTTAAACCGCTCTCCTAACTAATCAACTTATCTCCATTAACAAATATTGAAATATGAAACATGACAAGAAACAATTATGACATAAACTCGGACATGGTGACCAAGATGTGTGAATAATAGAAACAATATTGGATATTTCTATCACGCCTGTATTTTTATCGGCAGATTACTAGTTTTTCTTTGTGCTTTGAATCTTAGAATGTATATTTGCTCATTTACAAGAGTTATGAGAGCTGAGCTCGGCAGCAAATAAGCATTTATAACGGGTGTTTTCTTTACAATACATTCAACGGTTATACGATCACAGATCACCGCCCTCGCGGCGTTCCGCTTCAAACATAGTTTCGAGTGCCGTAGTAGTATTTGTAGTAATTATTGGGGGGGGGGGGGGGGGAATGCGCCTGCTGCCAAGAATTCGAAGAAAGAAACATATATTTACCACAGTTTGCAAAAGGCCAACAAAGTATCCAAGAACACTGCGCAAGGTCTGAACTGTTCAAAAAAAACAGCAGTAGTTTAGTTTTTTGTTAGTTAAAGCACGAAACGAGCTGTTCTGCAGGTTCCATTTCTGGCATTATTTCGCCGGTATCGTCCCTGGCGTCAAAAAAAAACACGCAGACCATACACAGACAAGAAATGGGCAAATAACTCTGAGCTTCCTGCTTCCTCCTAGGCCTAGGTTTCTTTCCAATCAGCAATCAATCATTTGTATTTTTTACCGGTTTTTTTATTTGTTTTATTCAGAGCTGGAAAACGAGTTTCTGCTTATGACTGATTAAATAATCGACCCAAATATGATTTTGAAAAGAAAAAAAAATTGATTTCATAAGACATTTAGCGTGCGTCGATCTACTTTCACTTTCGCCTGTAGGACTACACATATCTACGTAGATTGTTGTTATTTGTTTCGGTTGCTTGTTTTTCTTTTTTTGAGCCACTGGAAGCAAAAGTTCATGGCTTGATCCCCCCCCCCCCCCCCCCGAGCCGCACCCCGCCAAGTTTATTTCCATTATTTTTGCCTATTAAAAAGACAAGTTTAAGATAGAAAAAAACTATTTTACTATGTGTGCTGCAGATTGAAAAGTCAAGATTAAACAAATTCAATAGATGAATTCCGCATGAGCGCGCCAGTGCGAAACGAACGCGAAAAATCACTTACTACGTCACACGCCAAAAACACACACACACAAACACAGCACCACAACACCACACACACACACTGTACCCACACGACCAGCACACAAATCCTACACACACACAAACACACACACCAACACACAAACAAAACACAAACACACACACACAACACACCACCACACAACACACACTACCACCACACACACACACACACACACACAACATCACAACACTACACAACACTACACACACACACACAAACAAATCCAGCACACACACACACACACTCTCTCTCTCTCTTTTTTTTTATTTCTCTTCTCTCTCTCTGTCTCTCTTTCTCTCTCTCCTCTCTCTCCTCTTTCTCACACAACACACACACACAAACACACCCAAGCAGGAACAGCGAAAGTGAACATAAAAATGTTGAGTGGAAAAAACTGTGATGGAAAGTACAAACAATCACCCACACTTCCACAAATCAACAGACACTGGATGCACACGCACCAAGCCACTGAACACACACCACACACACACACACACACACACACACAACACGCACAACACCCACCCACACCAACACAACAACACACACACCACACATAATCGACACACACAACACAACACACACACAACACACAACAAACACAAACGCACACACACAACCACACACAACACAAACACACACACAACAAACACCCAACACACACACACACACAGATCAATACGGTGATTCCTAATTTAAAAAACCTGCATAAAGGGTGATGGTGGTGGATGGCGGGGGGCTGCTGCATGGGAAAGGGGGGGAGATTGTAGTTATAGGTGGTGTGTGTGTGTGTGCGGTGTCGTGCGTTGCGGTGCGTAGTAGTGTGGTGTGTGTGTTTTGTGTGTGTGTGTGGTGTGTGTGTGTGTGTGGTGTGTTGTGTGTTTTGGTTAGTCTTACTTATATAGCACTATGGCGACATTCGATTAAATGCATCCAGAAATATGCCATATCACACACACACACCACACACACACACACACACACACACACACACACCCACACCACACACACAACACACACACCCAATGTACATTCCTGAAAGCTGGACGCACACACACACACACCTGACACGTCAAATTACCATGTTTTAATTGCTTGTTTTCCTTGTTTTGTTTGTTTGTATGTGTTCTTTTTGTTCAATATTTCGTGTAATATCACGTGTACTGGATAGACATTAAAGGAACAATTACACACAAATGACAAATGAATTGGCATGGGGTAGCCGTTTTTCATACTTGCTGTTAACATAAACAATATCAACTAGATATTTCGAAAAAAGGAGAAACACGAATCAAATAATGTCTTAAAACATTCCACCATCGATGTGAAAGTGAGGAGCGAACTACATGTAGATCACAAAACAAAAAATGGTGTAAGAGCTACACACACACACATACATTCGACCACATCACTCACACGCACACACACACGTACACACAACACACACCCACATCACACACACACACACACAAACAAAACCACCAACACACGCACATCAACACACCCACACATCATCACACATACACACACACCACTCACACTAGACACCAGAAATACACGACACACACACACACACAGCACCCGACACGAATACATCACACAACACACAGCACTACACCACACACACACACACACCACACCATCATCATCCAAACACACACACACCAACACACAAACAACACACACCACACACACACCACACACACACACACACACACACACACACACACCCAACACACACACACACACACCACACACACACACACACACACACACAACCACACACACACACAAAAACACAAAGTACAGGTGTACAAACAAAAAGAGGAGAGGAGAGAGAGGAGATGAGGGGAAGACAGGAGAGAGGAGCAGATGAGAGAGAAGAGAGAGAGAGAGAGGAGAGAGAGAGGAGAGGAGAGAGAGAGGGGGAGAGGGCGAGGAGGGAGCTATAAGTTTACATTCCAAGGAGTACAATTACTACATGTGGAAGACGGGAGTAAAAGCGCATGGGGCGGGTAAGAAGCCCACCCCAATTATACTCAGCCTTTTGCCGACCAGCTCCACCACCTCCTGACCTGTCTACTCGACCTCCATGCCCCTGTCATCCGTCGCAAGATCTCCAGTAGGCCTCCATCACCGTGGTATGCTTCTGTGGCACCTGGTGAGAACACAAGCAAGATAACATGGAGGACATGAGGGGTTGACTAGCAGAAATGTAGAGAGAATTTGGCTACCTTAATCTATACTCTAGTCTAATCTCGATGAGAGCTCAACGAATGAGTAGCTCTATAAACTGCTGAGACTGTTTGACGATTGACTCTGAGACTGACTATGCATGAGCAAGCGGAGGGAGGAAGCATACATAACGTTTATCCATTACAAGCGATGTACAACTACTACATGGGGAAGATCGGGGTAAAAAGCGCATGGGCGGGTATAGAAGCCCACCCCTATGCCATTTATCTCATGAAATAAAGAAAAATTCAGTCAAAATTTGCCCATGAGACCGACTCATGCTAGACATATAACGCTGTCTCATGGGCAACAATGAGACTGGCAACTCTGCTTCATTAATGCAGAAATATGCGGGGGGCTTCCTCCCCGCCACCTTACCCTCTCTCTCTCTTCACTTCCTCTACTCTGCTAGCTACACTGCACGTGACTACTACCACCCTGAGTGACTCCTGCTCCACTAACACCTCGTAACAAAAGCCAAGCGCTCATTCCACACACGTTCACCACGTCGATGCTCGGCACTTCCTTCCTTTACATCCATCATCAATGAATCTCTATGTTTAGGCCGCTTTCCAACTCATTTCAAATCTGCAGTTGTCAAACCTCTCTTAAATAAGCCTAGTCTTGATCCTGAAAATCTTTATTACTATCGGCCTGTCTCTAATCTTTCATTCCTTTCTACGCTTACGGAAAAGGTGGTTCTTAAACAGCTGTCTGACCATCTTCAGGTAAATGATCTCTACTATCAAAACCAGTCTGCTTATCGAGCATGTCACAGTACTGAGACAGCCCTCTTAAATATAACGAACGACCTGCTCACTGCCTTGGGTGAAAACAAGGTTTCTCTTCTCTCTCTGCTTGATATTTCTGCAGCGTTTGATACTATACTCTCTCTATCTCATAAGATATCAACAAAGGAGCAAATCGTTGACCATCCCCCTATCATCTTGTTCTTCGTAGAGTCGCTCAGCATTTCTTCACCGCCACGAGAATCGGAGAGACAGAAGGCTTTTAAAATGGGGCATTGGTGTGTTTGCTTTATTTAAACATAGTTGAAAAGAGTTGAAAAACCAATAGTTTCTTATTTATACATAACTGCATGGCAAAACATAATTCTTTTTCAAACGTATTTGGACATTTAAATGACAAATTCATAATCATTAGTCATCACCAATATCTGGTGCAAGGTCCAGAATAGGTTTCTGTCGGCTAAGGTCAAGTCATTTTCTTGCGTCCATAGGTAATTTAGGACAACAGACTTACATGTACAAGTTTATTAGGACATATACACAAACATTATCTGAGCGGTAGACTGATACATATTATTTATCAGGCACACGTGGTACACCATATTTGCGCCTGCACATGAAATAAACAAATGCAGACATGCCGACATGCAGACTGAAGAGGCTTTAACAAGACAAAACAGCTGTCTTTGCTTAAGGTACTGTCTATCTCCCCCAATGGGAGAAAAAGTAAATCAACACATTATTTTCTTCCTTTCAGAAAACAGAAAAAATCTTTAATGTATCAAAACGTCAACTGGTTTTGCTTTCTCGCAGCGTTCACAAATACAGACATTAGAACACAAAAAGTCTTATCAAAAGCAAACTATACAGTATCAATACATGCATCCCGCATGAGGGAGAGGGGCAAGGTGTGGGGAAAGGTCCACCATCCCATACAACATTCATCCCACATGAGGGAAAGGGGGAGGTGGGGGAGGTCCACCATCCCAAACAACATTCATCCCACAGGAGGGAAAGGGGAAGGTTGGGGAGGTACACCACCCCAAACGACATTCATCCCACAAGAGGGAAACGGGGAAGGTTGGGAAGGTCCACCATCCCAAACAACATCCATCCCACATGAGGGAAACGGGGAGGTGGGGAAGGTCCACCATCCCAAACGACATCCATCCCACATGAGGGAAAGGGGGAGGTGGGGAAGGTCCACCATCCCAGACAACATTCATCCCACATGAGGGAAACGGGAAGGTGGGGAAGGTCCACCATCCCAAACACCACTCATCCCACATGAGGGAAAGGGGGATGTGGAGAAGGTGCAAACATCCCAAACGACATTCATACCACATGAGGGAGAGGGCCGGAGGTGGCTAGCCGGGGAGGCTGCACCTATCCCAAGCAACATTCGTCCACACATGAGGCCCGAGAAGGCGAAGCGTGGCGGCCGCGAGGAATGTCCACCATCCCAAACAACATTCATCCCACACGAGGGAAAGAGTAGGGTGGGGGAGGTCCACCATCCCAAACAACATTCATCCCACAAGAGGGAAAGGGGGAGGTTGGGGAGGTACACCATCCCAGTACAACATTCAATCGCACATCAGAGGCGAAAGAGGGAAGGTGGGTCGAGCGAAAGGTACACTTCTATCCCAAACAACATCCATTCCCACAGGAGGCGGAAAGGGCGGAGGTGGCGAGGAGGTCTGTATTTGTGTCCAATGACTCCTGTATTTGTCGGGAACTTACGCATTTTGTTCTGTGTTACTGAAATGGTGGAGATAGACAATGCTTTATGCAAAGACAGCTGTTTCGTCTTTGTGAAAGACTCTTCAGTCTGCATGTCGCCGCCTGCCAAAGAATGTCGATGAAAATCGCGTTGCAACGTCGCTTCGGTCTGAAACAGACACATATGGGAGCATTTTATTAGATATATTAAGATCGGTGGGAACGATCCTGGAGGCAATGCCCAGGAAGGCAGTGCAACTCCTAGGAAAAGTCCCGAATTTTTAAATGATACAGATGCGTATAAGTATATGCTTTTTTTTTTTTCCTGCTTGCATAAGAATGTACAGAATGAATGGAAAAATTGCGTATTTACGCCTCCTCTCGGTCTGGAACAGACACATATGAGACAGGCAGTGGGAAGCGATATTGGAGGCAATGCCCGGATGGCAGTGCAACGAGCCAGTAAAGTCCCGACTTTTTAACAATGGCAGATAAGTTTAGCAGTAACCACGCCCTCGGTGAAACCTCATTGGCTATGGTACCGCTACGCTGGGTTGTAAGCAAAGAATGTCTGAATGAATTAATCAAAAATGGTGCTTTACGTCCTCTCGCGTCGGAACAGACACATAATGGGACATTTGTAAATGCAAAGATGGTGGGAACAATACTAGGAGGCAATGCCCGGAGGCAGTGCAAAAGCCAGTAAAGTCCCAATTTTTTTAACAATTACAGATAGGTGTAGCGGTAGCCACGCCTCGGTTAAAACCTCATCGGCTATGGGCACCGCCACATATTACTATACATGCACACATAACATGAGAGCAAAGAATGTCGAATGAATGAAAAATGGTGTTTTACGTCCTCTCGGTCTGGAAACAGACACATATGGGACATTTGTAGATACAAAGATGGTGGGAACAAATACAAGGAGGCAATGCCCCGGAGGCAGTGCAACTCCAATAAAGTCCCGAGTTTTTAATTTAACAATGCAGATAGGTGTAGCGGTACCACGGGAACCCACGCCTCGGCTAAACCTCAACGGCCCTACGGTGCCGCCACAAAGTATGTACTAAGTTCATAACCAATTAAGAGCAAAGAATGTCCGATGAAAATGATGTTTTACGTCCTCGATCGGTCATAGACACATATGGGACATTTGTAAAATACAAAGATGGTGGGAAAGCAATAACTGGCTGCAAAGCACGGAGGCAGTGCAACACCAGTAAAGTCACCGAGTTTTTAACAATACAGATAGGTGTTACGGCGGTAACCACTAGCAGTAACCACGCCTCGGTTAAACCTCATCGGCTATGGTACCGCCACATTGTCCACAGTGAAGGTTCAAGCTGAGCAAGAAGACTTTCTACAAGAGAATGGTTGTCCTCTTTGCACCAGATTCAAAGTCCACAATAAAAGCAAACCAGCACTAAGTTAAACAGAAATTGTAAAAATCTTATGTAAAATAACAAAAAAATAATAATGTTCTAAAATTATAATTTAAAAAGATCATTAGACATGACTAGATGTGAATCCAAAATGTTGGATAAAAATAGAATGAATGTAAAATCTCAGTTATAAGCTGATGCGGCCGTTCCCCTAGTCTGAAGGACTAAAAATGTTGGTGCATTTGAAGTGTCTTGGAATGTCTATGACACATCATTTATCTCTTAAGATAAAAGGGAAAAGTCTTTTGGCGACACTTTAGTTTAAACCCTTCCATTACTTTAAAAATAAAAATTGTGACAGACAGACAAAACCAAAATCATATGCCCTCATATGATTCTTCATGGGCCGAGAACAGTATCAAGACTTCCATGTGTGTCAAAACGTAAACATAGCATTCTGCTATAGAATCATTTCATCATCTGCAGTATTGAATAGTCAAACTATGCCATTTATTTGTTCTTAAACAGGTAACACTCACCATCTTCAATACCGACAGTACTGGAAATGTAAAGATACAACATTAACATTTTTTAAGCTTCGGCTGGAGGGAATCTTTTGGAAAGTTTTCGTGTGGAAAAAAGGGGCAGGAGAATGGACGGTCGGTAAAAGGCAGAAAGAACAGTAGATGACAGTAAGCAAAGGGAAAACGCAGTCAAAGAGAGTGACAGATTAGAGGAAGTTACAAGCACATAACTTCCAGAAGGTGGGGGAACTATTTATGCAAAAAAGACCCCCCGGTATCCCCACGGGGGGATGGCAGTTCTACAGATACGAACTTCTTCTTTCTTCGTTGATCACCAATACAATAGCCGATACAAATACCCTGACGAAGGAGGCAGTCGTCCGCAGGTCCACCAAGCTGCCGTAGTTTGTTCCTCTGTGATGTTGGGCTTGGCCATGCTGCTTGTCTGAGGGCATCGTGGAGCTGACAATGTAGCAACAAATATAATTATATGGTCTACGTTCACATCTGCTCTGCATGCATGGGCACATCTCAGATTCGCCAATCTTGAATTGTTTCATAATATCAGCGCGCAATCTTTAATGTAAGATATGGACGAATTCATTCCCTTTTAGTTCCCTTGTGAAATGTCGGTAAGTATTGTTTTTGTTTTATCCGCTCCGTCCGTCCGTCCAGTTCCGCGAGTCCGTCCGTCCGTGCGTGCCGTGTGTGCGTGCGTCCGTCCAACTGACTGCGTTTTTCTTGAAAACCGTTCAGTGTATGTCAATCCTCTTTTAGTGTACAAGTTTAAGAGGATATTACCTATCGACTGATTTGCTTTAGTTTAGCATTTCATTACTTCGTCTGTTTTGGTTTGTGTTGGGGAGTTGCTGGGTAGGCTGGGTGGGGGGTGGGGTTGGGGCTGAGGTTGCAATTCAATTCAAATTCAATTCAATTCAAATTCAAATGAAGAGAATCTTTTTTCAGTGTGCACTTCAATCAATAAAAACTGACGAGAAATTAAATAATAAACGAAGACATAAAATACATGCATAAAAGCACATGCTATTCACACAGACCAATTATAGCGTTTGTCACACACACTCCCATCTACCCCCCCCCCCCCCACACACACACGACACACACACACACACACACAGATAAGTAAACAAAGTATGCAATAGTTTTCCTTTTAGCTAAAAAAGTAACAAAAAAATAATTTCCCATAACAACAATAATTCTTCATAACGTATATTAGTCGCGCAACAGGAAACCAAATAGCACAAGCTTCAGAATGACCTTAAAAACCAAGTTTGAAACGACAAATCCTGATTAGTTTGGTTTTATTGTATTTCTACATAACCAAGTTTAGAAATAATGAACACTTTGAAGCTGTAAAGAGATGAACTAATAATTCCTGAAATTGTGTGGTCAAAGGACACTAGCAGCACAATGAAAAAGTGTTTTTTACTAAGTATACCAGAGAATGAAAACATTTTATCCCAAATTCCCACTTAACTATATGTCTTAGGTCAGTAAAAAATATGTGTACATGAAGCAATCTTGTTTTCTTTTCATTATGAGGCCAAGTGGTGTAGATGAAAGCTGTGTTACATTATATTAATTTCCCTGCATGTGACAGAGAAACGTATTTGCGCACATGGGCTCGCGTGTGTGCTTGTATGCGTGCATGCATGTATGGCATGTGAGTTTGTCTGTCTGTCTGTCTGTCTGTCTTTCTGTCGGCAGCTGATTTGGCTGTGTTTATGCACGCAGTTAACATCAATCAAGTCTTTTTCCACGTTCGCTCCAATGATTTGGGCATAGTGACCCATCGGCACACAAACTTAACTGTCATGTTTATAATGACGATCATTAACAATGCGTTTAATTGATTGATTGTGACAGTTGTACGTACGTTCACACCACGCACTTAACATCAATCGAGTTTTCTAACACGTTCGTTTTAAATTATTCAGGCCTAGTGACACACCGACACATAAACTGTCTTGTGTTTAATGACAATCATTAACAATACGTTTGATTGACTAAGTGTGACCGTTGTACGTACGTTAACACCAACTATCCCGTTATGAATGTAGACTGGCACAAAACAGCGAATGTTCGCATTTCTGCACCACACAATAAACATGATGCTGATTCGTCACAATAACAGATTGTAAAGGAGAGCCATCTGTGCACACATCACACCAAACCAGACTATGTCTCGGATCAGATTTGATATATAATTATTATTTAGCCGAATAGAAAACAAAATTTCGTCAGCATAATTCAGTCAGTTGAATCCAGTAAAGCACAGACACACACGCGCACACACACACTAACGCGCCACACACGCACACGCACGCACACACGTCACACGCAAGCACAACACACAACACACACGCACAGCACACGCACACGCAGTATGCACGCACACGCACTAGCACACACACACACACACACACACGGCACACACACACATCACCACACACACACAGGGGCACGTGCGCGTGCGTTCACACACACTACACACACACTTACACAACGTACTCCACACACACACACACACACACACACACAACACACACACACTACACACACACACATCGCATCACACGCACTAGCAGGTCGTGCGCGTGCGTTCACACACACACGCACACACACACACTACATATACTTACGCACACTTACATAGAAGACCCCCCGCGCGTGTGCGCACACACAAACACACACACGCACAAACGCATGCGCGCGCACGCACACATGTCGCTTATACACAAACGCCACACACACATACAGCACTTTTAAACGCACGCACACACACACACGCACATGCCATACACACGCACAATATACCTTCACATACACGGAGGAAACACGCACGCGCGCACGCGCGCACGATCGTGCGCACGTCTGCACACATCTTGGCACACACACACTCAGTATCACACAAATCACCACACCACACACTACACGTTTCATATCTTTTATACAACTAATATGCCTATGCTCTATGTACGCATAATGTCGTAAACAAAACTGCCCCCCAAATAAAATTAATAAGGATAGCCTCTTTTAGCCGTCTACAAGTAAATGAAAATGCGACACAATCACATGCTTTCGTTATTGTCCTAAACCCTCAAAACAATACTTATGTCAAATCCTCTAGCTTTTTAAGACATACGCTGGAGGAGAAACACATGGAACAACTTGCCAGCATTCTTTAAATTATGTCCATCTAAATCTGCTTTTAAAAGACTTTTATTTTAAAGAAGTATTTGATTGGATAAATTGTAAAATCTGTATTTATTGTGATGTAAATTCGTATGTGATCATAAATATGTAACTAATGTATTCTTCCCTCTTTTTGCTCTGTTTTTTCTTCTTTTCTTTTCCTACTTTTTGTCTCAATTATTATGTTTTGTCTGTGTATGTGCGCTCTCTCTCTCTCTCTCTCTCTCTCTCTCTCTCTCAATCTCCTCTCTCTCTCTCTCTCTCTCTCTCTCTCTCTCTCTCTCTCTCTCTCTCTCTCTCTCTCTCTCCTATCTCTCTCCATCAAGCCAGACAGCCGCTCATCGACCACAGCATGGAAATCTCTCTCAAGTGTGACAGCAGCATGACAAAACAGCATGGACAGGTGTGACAACAGGTGTGACAACAGGTGTGACACTCGCTGCTCTACTGCGTCTGTATTTCACTACTCACAAGGTGCATGAACGTCGAAAAAAATCCAGGTCCGGGCCAGGATGACGACTTCCGTTCCCTCTTACAGAACATCGATTGGCGATTTGCACAAATGATATTCACTGTTCAAGGCTTCATGGCAGACGTTAACAGGAATATCAATGACAAGTTTGGAAGACTGGAAAACAACATAACCCACCTGACAGCTGAAATAGCCAACTTGAAAAGAAATGTTGAAATGGCCAGAGAAAACATTCAGGCCATGCAAGAAGATCACGATCGGGTTTGGCAGCGACTTGGGAGAGTGGAAAAGGCAATGAACAGTTTCGAGGAGGAAAAACGAAGTAACAATCTGAAGTTTCTGGGGATCAAGGAACAAGGAAGGGGAGAGTATGAGGATGATGTGAAACGAGTAACACAGATATTAAATGAAAGCTCCTCCTCCAAAGCATGACAACCATCTGACATACCCAAGACGTACAGAGTAGGCAAGTACACACAGCGCTCTGACCAGTCAAGATCACTGATAGTCGTTTTTCACAGGTGGGTTGACAACATGAAAATATTACGAGACCAAGAAATCAGAAGCAATCTCAGGAAGCAAAATATCAGAGTGACATCAGACGTGACCCCCCAGCAAAGAAGCGAAATAGAATACTACACAAGTTAAGGGAAGCGAGCCTACTTCAAAAATGCAAACTGCACAAGAGGATGCATGGTCTCCCCAAAACCAGTACAGCTACAGGCAAGAATTCCAGAGGCCACCCCTGGGTCAAAGGGATTTCCAGTATTCCTCCGGCTACAAGGATGAGGGATACTGTACAAGCAAACTTCAACAGAAGTGATGGATCGACTACTGACAATGATTTCCAAAGAAACCCCTCCTGGCACAGAAACACCAGCTGGATTGATTCTGGACAGTTTCATCTACATTACAGAGACTATAACAATGGAATTCACCTTCCCCCAAAGCAAAACAACAGCCAAGACCATCAACCCGAAGTCACAGTTTTCCAACCCAAGCCTCAATGCAGCAAGGCAGTTCTTTGACCATCAAAGTGAACACAGAGGAGCAGAAAGGGCCAATGAAGAAGATCTTGCTCAAAATGCTAATGAATGGGACGGACCAGCCGGACTGGGGACACCCTGACAGCAGTGAAAGAGAGAGAGCATCAGAAGAACAGCAACACCACTCTCTCTCAGGAAGTGCAACAACACATGCACCAGTCGCCTAAGGTTTCTCCTGGTATCAAACTTTACAGTGACGCCGTTCAAACTGCCGCCATGGACAGTTCATGTCATCAGTTCTGTGATGACCATCAAGGATCAATTTCATACAATACTCAACTGCATCCGGCAAACATCTCCTCCGGTCCTGAAGTCTCCCGAACTGACAAAACTACAAATAATGATACCCCTGAATACTCATCCATATCTGCCCACCCAGCAGATGACCGCCAGATACACCCGCCACAGGCTGTGGAAACAGCTGAAACACCAACCCATCAGCCGGGGGACACGAGTGAGGCGCCAGCACCCAGAGGAGACTTGGAAGAGAATCATAAATCTTTACATGTAGTTGAGATCGATCCTACAACCTGCAATGGTCCAGCTACAGACAATGAAAAAGAGGACACTTCTTTCCATCCCCCATTACCCCCCTCATTCCCTCCTTTGAAGGCATATGATAGGGAATCACTCTCAGACCAGAACTCAGATCGTGCGATGAATCGTAAGAAGGACGTTGCAAAAGGGGTCCTTCCTTCATCAAATGTGGACACATCAGCCACAGCTCAGATAGATTCACCAAATGATCATGGTCCTCGCACTCTAAGATCCACTTCCAGTCACAAGCCACGCACTCTTAGCCAAAGCAGTTTACCAGATTCATTCAAAAAACGAACTGCCCTTGGGGGTAAAGAGAAGACTACCCTCATGCACAAAAACAAAAATAGGATTTAGGCCGGCCCACAGTAAATTTAACAAGTTCTGCCAGTAATACTAGCAATACCTCTAACCAAGCACAACATAAATTTCAATCTAATCACTCAAGTGCTTCAGTGTTTCCTTCATCATTGGTGGGCTTTTCTCAAAGTTAGATAATGCGCAGTTTCTGCGTTATCTTCACACTTTTGATATCATATGCTTAACAGAAACTTATGTTCACACTGACTTAGAAACTAACATATTTGACAGCTTTAACATGTATATTTGCAATGCAAAAAAGCTGTCACACCAGGGAAGGTATTCAGGGGGGGGGGCTGTCTTTTCCGAGAGGGACGTTATTGTTTTAGTAAAAAAAAACGAACCTTTCTGCTTTTGTTGAACAAATTGATTTGGACCTTGATTATGGGATTATACTAAAGGTGAACAAAAGTTTGTATGCTTTAAATAAAGATGTCATTTACTTTGCAGTATATATAACTCCTCAAGATTCCAATTTCTGGAAGTCTTCGCGAAATGGGTTTGGGTTAGAACTTATTGAAAACTGTTTACTAGACAGGTACAATAAAGTTAATGATTTATATATGTTATTATGCGGCGATTTCAACGCCAAAACTGCTTCTTTAAACTGCACAGAGTTTGGTGATAACATTGATGATGTTTATTTAAATGAATCTATAAATTTCCATAGACTCTCATCTGATCAACAAACTAACAATTTGGGGGAACAGTTGATCGAGCTTTGCAATGTGTATGTATGTGTTGCTCTGAACGGACTGAAAGAGTATGGGTTTGATGGTAGTTATATGTTTGTTGCATCTCAAGGTGCTAGTACAATTGATTATTATATAATGTCATGTGAACTGTTTTTTCTGTTGCCTGTCTCATCATTGCGGGTACATAATCTTACCCAATCTTGCACTTACCCAGCTGCGTCTGCGTCTGGGTGTGTTACCAATGAATCATAATTTGTACCGATATGATAATCACTCTGCAAGCAGAAACTGTGTAGTGTGTTTATGTCAGATTGAAAACGAGCATCATGTTTCGTTTACATGTCCGTTGTATCTGGATTTAACGAACCGATTTATTAATCCCTTGGCACGCACAGTAAAAGATATATTCTGTATAAGTAACTCAACGCAGTATAACAGATCTTTGGCTAAGTTTATACATTACGCTTATAATAGAAGAAAGAATTTCATTTTTAATTCAAGCTAAATGGTGTATGCAGGAAGATTTATATAATATTTGTTAACGTGCGCGCAAGTGCTGTGTGTGTGTGTGTGTGTGTGTGTGGTGTGTGGTGTGTGGTGTGTGTGTGTGTGTATGCCACCTGTGCTCAGTCCGATGTGTGCAGAGGTGTGTGCTGTGCGTGTGCTGTGCCTGTGGGCTGTGGCTTGTGGCTGGTATGTGTGTGGGCTCTGACAAACAACCTCCCCCCATTACGCAGACCCAGTACACGCCGGGCGGATGACTTGCGTGTGCGTATGTCGTGCTGTGTGTAGTGACATTTAGCGTATGGGGTGTGTGTGTGTGTGGCGGTGATACCCCCGTGTGTGTAGCTTCGAGCTGGCTCGTGCTGTGTGTGTGTGTGTGTGTGTGTGTGTGTGTGTGTGTGCGTGTGCGTGCGTTGACGTGTGCGTGCGTGTGCGTGCGTGCGTGCGCGCGGGTGTACTTGTAAGAGAATGGGGACAAGAAATTGAAGACTTAGTTGTTATTATGACGAGTAATTGAAGCATAACAATGTTGACATAATTATTTCATTATTTTTTATGTTCATCTGTTATGCAAATGTATGCCCTCTCCAGATGGAGGTAATTCTCTCTTAGCTTCCACTGGTAGGTTGCCGGTAAAGTGTGGATTCTGGTTTGTTTGTTTGATTGGGTTGTTTGTTTGACGTTCATCTGTTATACAAATGCATGCCTTCTCCAGATGCAGGTGATTCCGTCGGTTATGTTGCTGTAGTGTGGATTCTGCGTTTGTTGGTTTGATTGGTTGTTTGTTTGACGTTCATCTGTTATACACATGCATGCATTCTCCATATGCATGTGATTCCGTCGGTGTATGTTGCTGTAGTAGTGGTTTCTGGTTTGTTTGTTTGATTGGTTGTTTGTTTGACGTTCATCTGTTATACAAATGCATGCCTTCTCCAGATGCATGTGATTCTGTATGTTGTTGTAGTGTGTGTGATTTTTGTTTGCTTGTGAATGAATCTTTAATTTAATGTCTTTCACATAGATCGTGATTTTAGGACAGGTGTGTTTGTTTGCTTGTTTGTTTGCTGTGTGTGTTTGTTTGTATGTTGTTTGTTTTGTTCGGATTATATATTTATATATTATTTTCTTAGTTTGTATATGGGCCAATGGCCGAAGTGCAATAAACCATTTGAAGTCTGAAGTCAGAAGTCTGAACTCTCTCTCTCTGTCCTCTCTCTCTCTTCTCTCTCTCTCTCTCGATCTCTCTCTCTCTCTCTCTCTCTCTCTGTCTCTCTCTCTCTCTCTCTCTCTGAAAGGCTGAAGGACGGATTGCAAGAATAGGCATCGCCTAAAATCTTTATCCTTGTCAAATAAAGTTTTCCAGTGTCCAGTGTCCCAGTGTCTCTCTCTCTCTCTCTCTCTATCTCTCTCGCTCTCTCTCTCTCTCTATCTCTCTCTCTCTCTCTTTATCACTCTCTCTCTCTTTTCTCTCTCTCTCTCTCTCTCCTCTCTCTCTCTCTCTCTCTCTCTCTCCTTCTCTCTCTCTCTCTCTCTCCTCTCTCTCTCATCTCTCTCTCTCTCTCTCTCTCTCTCTTCATTCTCTATCTCTCTCTCTCTCTCTCTCTCTCTCTCTCTCTCTCTCTTCTCCTCTCTCTCTCTCTCTCTCTCTCTCTCTCTCTCTCTCATCTCTCTTTCTCTCTCATTTGTGTGAAATTGTGAATATATCAAAGTACGAAAACACTTTGTCAAGTGTTTAGAATTGGCATGTCCCCTTTGAATTGTCACTTTTTGCAGTTTACCAAATTGACCCAAATATAAGTGTATATTGTCCATTTTGTAATCATATTCCCGAGTCAGAAATTCACTTTTTGTTTGTTTGTCCCATGTATGACACCCTTCGAAGAGAACGTATTCCAAAAAAAGTATTATAACAATCCTTCTATGTTTAAATTTGTGTTATTACCTTCTTGTACAAACAAAAATATTGTTAAAAAAACAAGTGGCTGTTTTTATCTTTAAAGCTTTGAAAGTTAGGCAAGAATTACGTAGTGTTTTGTAATGTCAAGTTAATAATGTAATGTCAATTTTTTGTTGTTGTCAAACTCACTCCATTGTATGGGCATGGCCTAACAATTAAAAATTTCCTGACACCTGACTCCTGACTGACTCTCTCCTCTCTCTCTCTCGCTCTCTCTCTCCTCTCGCTCTCTCTCGCTCTCTCTCTCTCTCTCTTCTCTCTCTTTCTCTCTCATAAAACAAACATCTATACGCTCAAATACATATATACATATTATACATATTACACAAAAAAGAAGAGAAAAACTACAATCACAATCCGTGGTGGTTCCAATTTTAATACTAGCTTTCGAGAGCGACTGTCCTCTCTTCTTCAGGTATGACACACTGGTAAAGAGAATCACACGTAAACAAAACAAAATAATGACATGTACAATGATGACCCTGCATAGCAACAAGCACTGACGTAAAGTTATGAATGACCATTGCTTTAGGGGGCTTACATATATACATATATACAAATACATATATATAACAAGATAACAAGATACACAGGCACATTAATACTTCGAGTAATTTTCAGTGTGATAGAGGATCAAGATGATGATTCAGATCAATAAACCACATGCACATCATATGAAACATGATATAAATAAAATTGACAAGAATGTGATCAAGAAACCAACAGATCAAATAATTAGGTTGCCTTGTTTGTCACACAGTATAAATTTGATTAGAAGACGTGATCAAACTTAATATTATATTAATCATTAAATGGGTCTTCTTAAAAACATCATCATGGAACCTTAACAGGCAACCGTTACCGGACGTAGACCTTGCATCAATGGTAGACAGGAAGCCAGAAATACACTTAGAATGAATTTGATGTTTTGTAAACATCAACCTTTAATCTATGCTTACAAAACGTTAATATTCATGAGGTGAGTTTTTAATTTTTTCTTAAATAGATTCCTGTTTTTTATGCATTTCAATTTTTGGGGTAACTGGTTCCATAAGTTTCCACCTGAATAAAGAAAACTTGATTTGAATATATTGTTTTTTGGTCGAGGGAATGATAGTGAATGGCTATGTCTATGTTGGTTGGTTTCAAAAGTGCTCGTTATCTTTTTCGGAGCATTTCCGTTCACAACGTTATGCATACATAATGCTTTATTGAAGAAAAGTCTGTTGTGAAGTGTTAATATGTTTAGATTTTTGTAGTCATCACTTGTTAAGGAACTTGATTTTAACAAAATCAATTTAACAGCTTTTTTATACATACGATGAACAATTTTCAAATTGGTCTCACTACAGTTATCCCACAATGTCGACGCATAATCAATCAATGATAGAATGTGGGCATTAAAGAAGAGCTTACGAGAATGAATATCTAATAAGTTTTTGATTTTAGTCAATTGGAACGGGGTTTTTTAAAGACGTTTTCCCAAGGATACAATCTGATCAGTCCAAGAGAGGTCTTTGTCAACAATGATACCTAATGTTTTATGAGAGTCAACTTCTTCAATTTTGTTGTTTCGTATATATAAAGATGGAAATTTGTTCTTCATTTTTTGCCGTTTTTGCCTTGTTGTTGCGTACATGCACTTTGTTTTGGTTGTATTTAAGGACATGTGATTTAATTCAGTCCAGGTGACTATATTTTGAATACTATTTTGAAGTTTACATCCTAGTTGTTCGGCATCAGAAACATTTCACATTTACTTGAAATAGAACAGGGTAAATCATTCACATAAAGAGAAAATAAGAGAGGGCCAAGCACAGAGCCTTGAGGTACTCCATACTTGACTGGCAATCGTGCTGAAATTGTATTGTTTATAACCACTGACTGCACTCGATCGCTCAAAAAGGATGACATCAGATTTTTAAATTCTGGAGTTACCTTGTAAAGTTCTCGTTTTCGTAGCAACATTGATTGGTTAATCACATCAAAAGCTTTTTCAAAATCTATGAAGAGAATACCGTTAAATTTATTGTCGTTTACATTAAAAAGAAGGCTATCAATAAGCCGTATCAGTGCGCTATGGCAAGAATGATTTTTACGGAATCCGTGTGTGTTGTGTGTGTGTGTGTGTGTGTGTGTGTGTGTGGGTGTGTGCGTGTGCGTGTGTGTGCGTGCTGTGCGTGCGTGTGTGTGTGCACGCACGTGTGCGCGTGTGTGTGTTGTGTGCGTGTGTGTGTGTGTGTGTGTGTGTGTGTGTGTGTGTGTAGTGTGTGTGTGTGTGTGTGTGTGTGTGTGGTGTGCGTGTGTGCGCGTGTGCGTGCGTGTGTGCGTGTGCGTGGCGTGTGTGCGTGCGCGTGCGTGCTTGTGTGTGTGTGCGCGCACGCACGCGCGATGTCAGATAGTGTTGTGTGTGCGTGTGTGTGTGTATGTGTGTGTGCGTGCGTGCGTGCTGTGTGTGTGTGTGTGTGGGTGTGTGCGCGGATGTGCGTGTGTGTGCGTGTGCGTGCGTGCGTGTGTGTGTGTGTGTGTATGTGTGTGTGTGTTTGTGTGTATGTGTGCGTGCGTGCGTGCGTGCGTGCGTGCGTGTGTGTGTGTGTGTGTGTGTGTGTGTGCTGTGTGCGTGTGCGTGTGCGTGCGTGCGTGCGTGCGTGTGTGTGTGTGTGTGTGTGTGTGTGTGTGTGTGAGGATGTGAATCTAATCTTTCTGTCTGTGTGTTTCTGCATGTCGCACGCGGAGAGTAAACAGATTGGGGATTGGACACAGCACACACATGCACAGTACTGTCAAGTGGAAAAAGATCTCCGTACACGTAAACATTTTTCACTCTTCCCCCATGACAACACAATCATATGCAAGTCATCTTTAGGTCTCAAACTCAAACTCTCAAACTCAAATCATTTTTAATGATTAGGCCTTGTGCCCGTATCACATATGGGTAGGTGGGGGGAGGAGGGAGTATATAAGTAGCAACTCCAAACCGAAGCGCCAGTCATTGAGGACGCGTCAAATGTGGTAATATTTCAGTCAAATTAGGTCAACTTTCAACGTTCGTATTTCACTTGCAATCGTGAACATCTGAATAAAACCACATCCAAGCTGTAAAATTGTCCGTCTCCTATTAATGTGTCTGTGTTTTTTTAGTTGGAAATTTGTAAAACGGAGCTGAAATCAGCGCTGCAACAACCCTACCGTTCGACTTTCGCGAAACGCCGTCGAAAGCGCGTCCCAAAATACTTTTTTCACCACCTTCACTTCACGGCTGTGTGCGTGGTGCGTATTACCGCTTCCACATCTAAACGCATACGAAACGAAAGTAGACACGCTGAGCCTGTTTTTAACAGCTATCCGCCGTGTCCCAACCCCCCGCCAAAAACCCCAACGGTGAAAAATGACGGTTAAAACCGTTACAGTGATGTCAAGACCCGTAAATATAAACTGTGCACGGCTGAAAAAAACACAGAACCTGCACCAACATCTTATCTATAATTTTTTGTCAAAACCTTTTTTGACCTTTCAATTTCTCACCACGCACAGGATCACACAGTCGAGTTAACTGATCACATAATCCATGACGTAGCCGCCAGCCGTTTCTATGACGAGCAGATCTACGCCGATCGTCGCAGGCAAAGGAAAACACGAAATTTCTGAAGAAAATCGTTTTTTAGGCTTTAAAATCAGATGAAGATTAGAATAAATGTTGTTATCCATGCACTTCACCATTAAAACTGATTTTATTGGCATCAAATAGATCAATAATTTACAGATTTGCGAGTCGAGTGAAGATTTAGATCAGACGCTCAGAATGCTTTGATGGTAGCATTGGAAAATCACATATAATATTTTTGTACACTTGAAGTTATTGATGTTTAAATACACAATAGCCTTTGGAGATGTTTTATTTTAGACCTCTTCAGAAAATTACTCCAAAAAGAAACAAATTTGAACGTAAATTAGAAAAGTTCAAGGTCACGTGACCTTGTCTCTCTTGTTGTTTAGTTAGCACACAACGTTTTGAGTTTCATTTACAAAGTCGCTCGTTTTAATGTGACGTGTCTTTAAATTTAATAAGGTTGTGAAAAGCCAAAACAACTTACATTTTATTAAAAAAAAAAACCACACACACAAAATGCTGCCAATAATTTGTATTAGAATTAGAGAGAGAGAGAGATATGTGTGGCGCGCGTGCATTTGTGAGTGTATGTGCATCTGTGTGTGTGTGTGTGTGTGTGTGTGTGTGTACGCATGCTATATTCTTTGACATAAATTCTCAAATAGATCTAGATTCTTGATCATTGGACTAAACTAGATCAATCATCTTCTCGGAGGCATATTAATCTTTGTATAGTCCCACACGCAGATGAAATCTGTATGTGGGACAAGTGATATAACTAGTATTGAGTGTGTCTCTGTGGTTGTGTGAGCCTGCGAGCTTGCATGCGTAAATGCGTGCGTTCGCGCGCACGCACACATACACAGCCTACACACACACGTACGCACGCATACGCACGCATAAACACGCGCCCGTATGCACACGCGCACGCATACACACACGCCAGTATACACGCGCGCACAGGCACACATAGCGCATACATACGCACAAACACACACACACATACACAAACACTCGCACATACACATACACGCGAGCGCATATACACAAACATACAAGAGAGAGAGATAGACAGAGACATAACCAGAGAGAGAGAGAGAGAGAGAGAGAGAGAATCGAGAGAGAGAGAGAGAGAGAGAGATATTCAGGGCCATTAAGATTAATATAAAGGTTGAATGTTAATATAATGTCCAATCTGCAAATTTGAATAGTAGAACACCTGGCTAATGAAGTAGGCCAACTGTTCAAGGGTGGGCCTACTTAATGATTCTGAAAAATGTAGGCATACCCCCCCACCCCCACATCACCACTCCTCTCGCAATTGGAGTTGGACGTTGTGGGTGCGTAGTGTGGGTGTGTGTGTGGGTGGGTGTGGGAGTGTGTGGGTTTAGTCACGTGCACGCGTGCACCTCTCAATCTCTATTTATTACAAATGTGTTTATAGAGAAATGTGTTTATAGAGAAATGTGTTTATAGAGACAGAGACAAAGAATGGTTCATAAAAAAGATGGCAGAACTATTGCACTGTTTGTCAGCTCACTCAAATGCTGTATGTTAATCAAAAAGAAGAAGAAAGAGGGAGGGATCCGTATGTGTTGTGAAAATCTTTGGCAAATAAAAATAATGGTATTTAGAACGGAAAATCTTCATTCTTCAAAATATATTTTAATAAGTCTGTAAGTTATCGCAGGATATCGCGAGACAGCTATAGTTTGTGTAGTGTTCAGTCAACAGACGCAGCGGACTTTGTCTTGCTCGCTGATAATAGGTCTTCCTGTCTCTTTGTCTTTGACTTTATCAGAAGATGGATGATGGGATAGTTGTGAGAAAGATGTGGTGGTAGTCTGTGAGAAAGATGGGGGGGAAGTCTGTGAGAAAGATGGGGGAAGTCTGTGAGAAAGGCGGGGAAAGTCTGTGAGGAATATGGTGGGAAAGTCTGTGAGAAATATGGAGGAAGTCTGTGAGAAAGGTGGGAAAAGTCTGTGAGGAATATGGGGGGAAAGTATGTGAGAAAAGATGGTGGGAAAAGTCGTGAGAAATATGGGTAAACATCGTGAGAAGATGGGCGAAAGCTGAAAGAAAGATGGGGGGGGGGGGGAATCTGTGAGAAAGATGGTGGGAAAGTCTGTGAGAAAGATGGAGAACGTATGTGAGAAAGGTGGGGAAAGTCTGTGAGAAAGATGGGGGAAGTCTGTGCGGAAGCTGGGGGAAGTCTGTGAGGAAGATGGGGGAAGTCATGTGATGAAGATGGGGGGAAATAAGTGAGAAAGTATGTGGAGTAAAGTATGTGAGAAAGTATGTGATAAAGATGGTGGGAAAGTCTGTGAGGAAAGATGGTGGAAAATTCTGTGAGAAAGATGGGGAAAGTTTGTGAGGAAGATGGGGGGAAAGTCTGTGAGAAAGATGTGGGGAAAGTCTGTGACAAAGATAAAGATGGTGGGAAAGTCTGTGAGAAAGATGGGGGAAAGTGTGTGAGAAAGATGGGGAAAGTCTGTGCGAAAGATTTGAAAAAGTGAGAATAATGGAAAAGTCTCCGCGAGTCTGTTTGGCGTATAGAGTGGCATTGAAGTAACGCGTTCGCCTCGGGCCACAGTTAAACCCGAGTTCGAACCTCGGTACAGGGGATTTCCCATCTCACCTTGTCACGAAGGCCTTGCAGGTCTGAAAGTGGAGTCTCTCGGATGAGACAATAAACCGAGGTCCTGTGTACCCTTGCACTCAGCACACGTTAAACCCAGTGGCAATGAAAAATGTGTCATTTGGTAAAAATTTTACACCAACACCACACACAGACACACAGAAACACCCAGACACAGACACACACACTACACCCACACACACACACAGTGACCCACACACACACAACCTCCGCCCTCATAAAGCACACAAACATTTCCTCTTCGGTAGAGGTTTACAAACAAACAAAAAAGAAAGCAACAATGATAAACCGTCGCCACGGCATAACGGTATATAATCTCAAGAGAAGTATCCTTTCTCTGCTCCCCCCCCCCCCCCCCCCCCCCCCCCCCCCCCCCCCCCCCCCCCCCCCCCCCCCCCCCCACCCCCTGCACCATCATTCTCTGCCCCCACTTTTCCCTTCCTTTCTCTCCTTTTTGAGTAAACGTTTTTATTTTAATGCTGACACAGCCACATTCTGGGCTTCATAAAGATATCAAGATAACTAAGTACTTTTTACAAAAAATGCTATAAAAAAAAAATGCTACAGCCAACTATCACGAAATGTCTCAATTTCGCTCACTTGCCGAGGGTAAGACAGAGCTAATCAGAATGATGTCATGAATATAATGACGTCATATTCATACACGTGTATGTTAGCATCCAGAGGCAGTTACAACTGTGTACTAAATGTCGTTTGTGTGGCCTTCATAGGTAGGCCGATAACGTTTTGATTACTTGTACATATCTGTCACTAGCCTAGAAGAAGGGCGCTTGTGCTTGCATGATTGTCAAAGGCAAACTAACCACAAGGCTGCAGCATAAAGCTATAGCGCCTACTAAGCACTTTAAAAAGACCAAGGATCTCAATATCTCATTTTGATAAATCCATTTCAACAGCACAGCGTTGTGTTACCCAATAAGATGGCGATTGATGGAGGGCACAGATGGTCACCAAAGGCCACTAGCCCCAAGGCTGCAGCACAGAGCTGTGCAGATCCTCACTCACACTAAAAAAAAGTCAGTAGAGTCAAAAATATCACTAGGAAAAATTCCCTTTCTTCCATTTCTTAATTCATAAACCAATCACTTGATCAGAGGCAGATAGTCGTTTTCGGGACATAGATAGCTGAAAAAGGCAACTAGCAAAAGGTGTAGCACAGAAAAACCAAACAGTCTGAGCAATTAAACGAGTCACTACTCAAGAGTCTCGTTGTCCAATTCCAGCGATATCAAATAGCTTTCTGTCATTGATTTAGAAGGCAAAGTGATGCAGTTGAATAATTTGCTGGGTATTTCCAAACACTGCGTTATGCAAAAGTATTCTTGAAAACATAAATAAGTTAATGACTAAAAAAACTCATGCATTGTACAGGTTGATAAGAAACTGTACCATTCATTTAAAGTGTTTTGATGTGGTATAAATATGTTTTATGGCTCGCAAGATGGCACCACCCAATTTTCAAGGGTACGTTAAAATTCACATAAAATTTAATATTACAAAAATCGTAAACCCCGAACAACTAAACAAATAGCACCAAACACGTTTTGGTATCTTTGTAATCGGATAAAAAAGTTATATCACACTATGCAAAAGCTAGTTGCGATTTCAGCTTTTCAAAAATCGTTGGAATGCTAAATAAATAATAACAAAACAAAAGCTATATGAGGATAATGGAAAAGAATAAGGAGGAAATGCGGCCCATGCGAGTAAGCACAAAGAAAATGTCAACATTCTTGTTCAAAATTGTCACAATGGAATTGAAAGTTGAAATGTGAAACTATAATACAAAACAGTAGTTTCGATACATGTGTTGATGAATGATTATATTCGACAACGACAATTTATAGTAAATATTATACACAATGAACAATGAAAGGGGCGGCAGTGGAAAAGGGAATTATTCACACACACACACACACACACACACACCACAAACTACACACACACACACAAACACACAAACACACAGTAACACAACACACACACAACACAACACACCACACACACACACACACACAACACACAAACACACACACAACAAAAACACACACACGTTCATTATAAACTAAGTTCAAAATAAACTACCTATGTCAAGTCATCACTTAAAATTGAATGCCTGAGTCGTCCGGGAACAAGGGGAAAGGGAAAGGCAATAATTGCAATGCTTATAAATGCACTTTAGTAAACATCTGAGACTGAAAATAAACCCATAAGCAAACACCATAATATTACTGGTCTCTGTACATGTTAACCATATTCCAAAAATATATTTTTCCCCCATTGAAACACAGTATAGGGGGCACTATAACTATGACTACAACTCGCTGTGTGACATGGGAAATACAGATTTGTGTGTGTGAATAATGTCACGTGAACAGAGACCTTATGATGGTAGATCATTGTGTACCCTGGGAAGAGAGTTGAAAAAATGCTAACATGCATGAGGACCTGAGACCAGGGTGGCTATATGATTTCGCATGGCCAATCAATACGTGCAGACACGTGGTGATGAGTCAAGTGCATCCTAAGCCACACCCACAGACGCAGTGGCACACCCTCCTTCCCAGTCCCGATTGTAAGGGGCGAACTGTTTCTATAAAAACAACAGGATTGCAATTATATTCTGATCGCTTCTTGCCTTTTGCCTAAAGCCGTGATTCAGGAATATAAATTTTTGTTATATCTGGTTGTTTGTTCAGCCCGTGACAGCGCAAGTCAAACGCGACGTTCAAAACTGAACTTTCCAGCCACCTGTCCCTCATAACTCTGAAGCCCAGAACCACTTGTACGAGAAAGCAAAAACCTGTCCATCAGAAAGCTGGCTACACATTCGTGAGCCATTAGCCTCAGTCTTCCCTGCGAGGTACAGCTTTTAGATCCTTCAGCATTCTAGTATTTCCTTGCAAGTTTTATTCAAAAGGATGAGTTGCAGTAAACATACTTCTCTGAGCATATGGTAGTATTGGGCGTACAAGGACAGTTGCTAAAATGGTTGGTATCTTGCCCCAAGATGTTTACTTACTATTTCAAGGAAGTTAAAGTTCCCTTGCTTTATTCAAAATATGATCAATATGCGCATTCCATTGTTAGCTTATTATTAAGAATCACACCTAAGAATTTGACACTTTAACATAGATTTAAAAACCATCCATCGACGACGTGAAAATTGGAAGTTTATCAGGATCAGGATGTTAAAAAGCATAATATTAGTTTTTTCTCGGCGAAAGAGAAGCGCGTTTTCATTGTAGAAGTCATGATTTTATTAAGTTTCGTGTTAGTATTAATCGTAAGATATCATTCAGTGACCTGATGAAGTATTTATTTTTATTATTACTTCATCCGATAGACACATATCGTCAGTAAATGAGCATAACTTCTGTATCTTAGAAAGGGCCTGTGGGTAGGTCAGAAATTAAAATATTTAAAACAATAAGTTAAAAGGAGAATTACTGATCCTTGAGGCAAGCCCATTAAAGCCTTTGGATAGAATATGTTTCTCCTGCTACAATTTAAAAAATCTTGAATCTATTGTACATGTTTCCACTCAATACAATAATTTGTTATTTATATTGAAAGCCGCTTGTGTCACCCCTTTCATATGGCTTTTCCTATGTCAAAAAATGTTGCAAGTACGTACTTACGACGTGCAAACGGATGCTTTACATGCGTGTAAGTTGTTATAGTTCTATGTGGACTGCCTGCCTGGAATCCAGCTTGGTTGATTGGTATAATATTTGTCTTTATTGCAATGATGTAGTCTAGTCTTTTTTAAATAATCCTTGTCCATCAATGTACATGTATTTGATGTTAATGCCAAAATAGGTCAATAAGATATTTATCATCTTCTAATTGGCCTTCCTTTCTTATGAAGTAGAACAACGATAGACTGTTTCCAAATTCGAGGATTTACCATCGCTCAACATTTTTGAGAGAAAAAAAGTATAAAGAAAATATAATCACATTCGCGGACAGTTGACTTAACATTGCCTTAGAAATACCGGCTAAGCCCACTGATTTATTTTTATGAAGGTATAAGAACTCTCTTGACTTCCTGCAATGTTATTGAAGTATTTTAAATAATGACACTTCCACTGGTTGTGGACTTTAAAATGTCACTATATTTTCTTCTATTTTCACTATTTTTTAATTCTCTGTGATCAATTGTCAATGCTTACTGCGCTATTTTTGCAAAAACAAATCGGCAAATGCTTCGCTTATCAAAACTAGAAGGGAACTAACTGGACATGTGGAAGGTTAACTTACTGGGACATTGTGGAAGGTTTAACTTACTGGAACATGTGGAAGTTTACTTAACTGGACATTGGGAAGGTTTACTTAACTGGACAGTGTGGAAAGGTTTTAACGTAACTGGACATTGTGGAGGTTTAACTTTATGGATATTGGGGAGGTTGACCCATTTTCATTGTTTTTTAATGCATCCGACGTTTTGAATATCTTTAAAAATTTGATACGCTCATTTCACAGAATGAAGACCAATATTGCCATTTACTTGCCCGTTTATATATATTTGTTGTGATTTGCTTGTTGTTGTTCCTCTCAAGAAGTTGGTTAGCTTTTTCGTTAGGATTTCTCTCCGGTATATTTTTCGTTTTTATCCTTTTTCTCTTGTGTAGCATTTTGGCAAGTCATCATTCCACCAAACATTAGCCCAAGCGTTCCTTTCATTTAAACAGAAGGTTACGGTGTGTTGTGTGTGTCGAGCAAGTAAAGTCAGTCCAAAATTTATTTCCAGATGAGAACATTGATAGCAAAAACAGGCTTTTTTTCAACAAGCCATACCTAAAATATGATGTAAAGACAAAATAAAGAACTAAACATTCAACAAAGTCGCGAACAAGAAAAGGAAAATATACAAGAAAACAACTTAATTAAAGAAACAAGAAAATATTCCAACAACCATAAAAAACCAGAAAAAGGAGGGGACTGGGCGAATAGCCATATTATGTACACTATATACATCACATCAACAGCTAAACATTTAAACATCACATTTACTTACAAAATAGGTTATGTAGGCTACGTTTCATTATTTCAAAAGAATTGGAATAAAGTTATCAATTATGTTCTGTTAAAGAGAAAATTTTCATTTGTTCTTGAAGTACTTCTTGTTTTCATGTTTTTTAAATTGGAGGAGTAGTTTGTTCCATAAATCTCCACGAGGAGACTAAATTTGAATAGATTATTTTGGTCGAGCGGAATGCAGAGTAAATGTGGTGTGTCTGCTTCTGTTTGTCGGCTAAATGTATCGTGTTATCTTTTTTGGCCATTTCCGTTGCCAATATTATGCATGCAGATTGCCTTTTGAGAAAAGTCTGTCTGAAAAGTTAGTATATCTAGTGTTTGTTAGTCTTCATAGGTAAGTGAACTTGATTGTAATAAAATTATTTAAGTGTTTTTTGACATACGATTGATAATCTTAAATGGTATCATACAGCCACCAATAAATGTGAAGCATAAATCGATCATGAGAGTATGGAGCATTAAAGAAGAGTTTACGAGAATGGTTATCAAGGAATGTTTAATCATAGATAGCTGGATTATTTTTTTAGACAGACCTCTTCCCTAAAGACTTTAAGTCTTTGTCAATGACAACACCTAATGTTTAATGTCTGAATCAACTATTCAATTTTGTGCTGCAAATAAATAGGGTGGAAATTGGAGTTCATCTTTTGTCTGTTTTGTCGGTTGACACGTACATGCATTCGTTATTGCATTAATTGACATGTGATTTAATTGCTGTCAATAATGGCCAATAAAACGAAATGTATTTACATGTGTGTGTGTGTGGGGTGTGTGTGTGTCGTGTGTGTCGTGTGTGTGTGGGGGTGTGTGTGAGTGAGTGTGTGTCGTGTGTGTGTGTTGTGTCTGTGTAGTCTGTGTTGGTCCGTGTGTCGATGTGTGTGTGTGTGTGTGTGGTGTGTGTGTGTGTGTGTGTGTTTGTTTTGTTCGTTTTGTTTTGTTGAATTTAAACGTCTTTTACTAATTCTAAATGTTTTAGACGGACTATGATATTGTAAATGTTTGGTAAATAAATTTACATGATATTATTGTATACATTAAAAGAACAAACAGCTAAGTACCATATATGCCTAAAGTCAATACTTTGTAATTTCTAAGTAGATATTTAAAGAGCAGAAAAAATAAACTTCTTGGCCGTTAGGGTCAACTTTGATCAAAAAATAATAACAATGCATTTTAATCAGTCTTTTCAGGCCATCTGGCCCATAATACCGGGAGAAAGAGCGAACAATATCCAACACTCAACTATTGTAGATGAAATCCTTTGAGCATTTGCAGTACAATAGTATGTATTTCATACAATCGACACTAAGCAAAGCAGTTTGTATAGGAACTCCTTTAAGGGTTTGGCAAAGTAGTAATGCAAAGTAAAATATTTTTCCAAAGAGATACGTTGGACATATAAGCACAAGACACTAGATCTGGAACCTGATTTCCTCACATGTATGCAATATTGGTCGGATCTTAACTGTCTCTCCCCCCCCCCACGACGGAATTCCATTCAGAGATAGTCTGTTACATTTCGTAAGCAAATAACACGTCTATGGGTAACTAATGTCAAGATTTACAAGATAATTCGCGCTTATGCTATTTCTGGTGGTAGAACAAGGAAGCATCTCAGAAGAAACGAATCATACACAAAGTTGATAAGAATATCTTTCTAATCTAGTTTAATCTTCTACAAAACAATGAAGTATGCCCAGGGTTTTGCATTGCCCAAACATACCGAAGCATATGTATGCACAGAGCCTAACGTCTGACCTGAGTAACCCAGTCCTTTCGCCAGACAAATCATGCGCGTGTAACATGCTATAGAACTGCTTAGGGAATCTATTCCTGAGATAGGTTTACAAGTTGTACACCAGTATTTAATCAGTCGAATATGTGTGTCAATAACTATCGCACACAGCCCACATTCTCAAGTGCGATTGACATTTAGCATCTCGACCAACTCCCAGAACATTTTACCTATTTTAATTTGGACTTTATTCAATACGTGATGTTTTGGGACCCCAAAAGGTTGTGTGTGAGCTCGTGCGTGCGGCGAGACTGGTGTCGTAGTGCACACGCGTGCGTATGTGCGTGCGTGCGTGTGTGTGTGCACACGCGTGCGTATGTGGTAACGCGCGCGTGTGTGCGTGGCTACGAGGAAGTGGGTGAACGGGCCAGTGGCAGATCTCATGTGGACAGGACGTTCATGTTTCAGACTATGACGACCTCGCTGAGTGGGCCTTTCGCTGGCACATGACCCCGATCACTGTCGCGCTTTCTAGTGTGGGCCATCTGCTTGATGTTCACTACGGTCAGTTCGGCATTCTTCTGCTTTGTTGGTGTTCAATGTGCGTTTTAACCTCGTGGTCACCACGCTTCAGTTATTTATTTATTATTTTATTTTACATGCTTGTGCTCCATCAACAGTGTGTGAGGCCTGTGTGTTGTGTGTGTCTATGTGTGGTGTGTGTGTGTGTGTGTGTGTGTGTGGGTGTGTATGTGTGGGTGTGTGTGGTGTGTGTGTGTGTGTGTATGTGTGTGTGTGTGTGTGTGTGTTGTGTGTGTGTTTAAGACCATGTTGTTTTTGTCAACATACTTTATCATATATCATATTTGTTATTATCATATTGGCATTATCCCCCTCCCCCCCCCACCCCCCCCCCCCCCCCCCCTCCCCCCCCCCCCCCCCCCCCCCCCCCCCCCCCCTCGTCCTAAAGGCTTTATTGCTAGGACAATAAAATGTTGGGTTGTCGAGTGAGTTCTCTCTCTCTCTCTCTATCTCTCATCTCCTCTCTCTCTCTCTCACTCCTCCCTCTCTCTCTCTCTCTCTAGATCTATCTACTCTATCTATCATCTATCTAATCTAAATCTATCTCCTGATGGGCTAGAAAACACACACACAACAGAACCACGACCAACTTAATTTCTTTGCCAACCAACGTCAAGGAAGGGACCAAAATCTTCCAGTTTCTTAGCGTAGTTCATATTGTTAAAATGAATGGTGCTTATTATGTTTGTTGTTGTTTCGGTTCGTTTGTGTGTGTTGTTTTCACGATTCGCATGTTGACGACCATGGCTCTCTGCAGTGTCAACGTGTACATGTTCCTTCAAGCACGACCCCCACGTGGACAGATTCACAGGATTTCGTTTTATATAGCTAGCCATATTGTTCACTTGAACCATCTGATGTTGATATGATGACCTTGACCTTCTTTCGGACGTTGCAGGTGTCATGTCACCACGTGCACCATCAGGGGGAGACCCGCACGTGGGCAGTTCACGAAATACATTCAGCCTCTCTGCCCTTCCCCTGCATCTATTTCGCCGCCCATATGACTATTTCACTGACAGCGTAATATAAGCTTTTATTTGGCGTGTTGGTTTTTTATTATCGACAAAAGTGCTAAGAAATATTCGATACTTGTAGCTAAACGTAGTTGTAAGGCTTTACAGTTCTGGCTAACACAAACACGAGCAGCTATCCCGCAAATTGAGTGCGTCTTCATCAGTCTCTGCCAACGTTGACCGGCTCGATCTATGCTTGATTGCCTGATCTCTTCTCCTCTTCGAAATGTCATAGATATATAGTGATAGAAAAGTAATACATGTCTTGACCCTTTCACTCTGTTCCCACAATCAGGACTTTCGATATCAGAAAGCAAAGTGGATGATACCATCACTTTAGTAGCATAGCTAGTACTAAACGTGGCAAACATGCCAACACAACACCCCTTCTTCCATTTCTCGGTTCTCTCCGGCTTGTCTCAGTCTGCCGTTATCACTGCCGGGAAAGAGCACTAAACCTCTATCGTTTTCCTATATTTACCTTTCTGTTAATTTTCATCCATTTACACGATTAAAAATGTACATTCAAGTATGTAGAAGCAAATCCAATCCTGACGCTTGAAAGGACTCCTGCGGGCATTAGAGCTTAAAGCTTGCGAAATCTTGGCATCAGATGATAG
Organism: Phymorhynchus buccinoides; assembly: GCA_017654935.2. Classification (NCBI taxonomy): domain Eukaryota; kingdom Metazoa; phylum Mollusca; class Gastropoda; order Neogastropoda; family Raphitomidae; genus Phymorhynchus; species Phymorhynchus buccinoides. Next base: position 11,036,503 of record CM065696.1, on the reverse strand, counting down.
AACAGCGCTGTGAAAGACGAGATTTTTGCTTCTGTCCACATAGCGGGGATGTCACGTCAAGGTGTAACCTCAGTGGACTGGACACTTTCGTGGACGCATTTGTGAGATGAGGTCCAAGGTGGTTGTGGACGATAAAACGCGGGTGGCTACCAAAAAGCGAATACAAATGATGCTTTATCTTTTTTTACTACAATGATTAATGGTAAGCGTATTCACTTCTGCTTCGTTGTGCTAGAATGGAGCACGTCGCTTGTTGGTAGAATGGAGCCCAGTCTGCTTTGTTGTGTAGAATGGAGCACCGTCTGCTTTGCTGTGTGAATGGAGCACAGTTGCTTTGTTGTGTAGAAGGAGCACAGTCTGCTTGTTGTGTGCCAGAATTGAGCACGTCTGCGCTTTGTTTGTGTGACAGAATGGAGCCACAGTCTGCTTTGTTGTGTAGAAGGAGCACAGTATGCCTGTTGTGTGACAGGAATGGAGCACAGTCGTGCTTTGTTGTGTAGAAGGAGACTGTTTGCTTTGTTCGTGTGACAAGAATGGAGCCACAATTGCTTTGTGTGGTGACAGAATGAAGAGGTCTGCTTTGCTGTGTGGGCAGAATGGAGCACAGTCTGCTTTGTTGTGCTAGAATGGAGCACAGTCTGCTTTGTTGCTGTAGAATCGAGAGCACAGTCTGCTTTGTTGGTAGAATGGAGCACAGTCTGCTTGTTGTGTGAATGGACACTGTCTGCTTTGTGTGAGACGAATGGCGCACTGTCCTGCATTTGTTGAGTAGAATGGAGCACAGTTCTGCTTCTTGTTGACAGAATGGAGCACTCGGTTCCTCTGTTGTGTAGAATTGAGAGAGCACTGCTATGCTTTGTTTTTGAGGACAGAATGGAGCACTGTTCGCTTTGCTGTTTGAGAATGGAACCACAGTCGGCTTTGTTGTGTAGAATGGGAACACAGTCGCTTTTGTGCTGAATGGAACACAGTTCTGTTTTGCTGTGTAGAATGGAACACAGTCGCTTTGTTGTTGACAGAATGCGAGCACTGTCTGCGGGTTGGTAGAATGGAACCGTTGGCCTTTGTGTGTAGAATGGAACTCAGTCTGCTGTGGGGGGAATGGAAAAACAGTCGCTGGTGTGTAGAAAGAATGAAACACAGTCTGCTTTGTTGTGTAGAATGAACACAGTTGCCTTGTTGTGTAGAATGGAACACAGTCTGCTTGTGGTAAGAATGGAACACAGTTTGCTTCGTTGTGAAGAATGGAGTACATTGCTTTGTGTGTAGAATGGAACACAGCTGCTTGTTGTGTAGAATGGACACAGTCGCTTTGTTGTGTAGCGTGGGAAGCACAGTATGCTTTGTTCGTGTACGAATGGAGCACTGTCTGCCTTTGTTGGTAGAATGGGCATAGTTCTGCGTTGCTGTGTAGCATGGAGCAAGTTTGCATTGTTGTGTAGAATGGAACACAGTCTGCTTTATTGGGTAGAATGGAGCACCAGTTTGCTTTGTTGTGTAGAATGGAACACAGGCTGCTTTGTTGTGTGGACAGAATTGGAGCACGTTCTGCTGTGTTGTGTAGAATGGAGCACAGTTTGCTTTGTTGTGTAGAATGGAGCACAGTTTGCCTTGTTGTGTAGAATGGAGCACAGTTTGCCTTTTTGTGTAGAATGGAGCAGTCTGCTTGTTGGGTCGAATGGAAACACAGTTTGCCTTGTTTGTGTTAGAAGGAGCAAAGTTGCTTTGTTGTGTAGAATGGAGCATAGTTTGCTTGTTGTGTGGACAGATGAAGCACTGTCTGCTTTGTTGTGTGGACAGAATGGAGCACAGTCTGCTTTGTGTATGGACAGAATGGAACAGTCTGCTTTTGTGTGTCTCAGATGGAAACAGTTGCTTTATGTGTCTCGAAATGGAAACAGTTTTAAATTGTGTTCTAGAATGGAACAGTTTTTTAACGTTGTGTTCTTAGAAAGGAACAGTTCTTAGCGATGTGTCTATAACGGAACAGTCTTTAAACCGTTGTGTTCCTAGACTGGAACAGTCTTTAGCGTTGTGTTGTGTTCTAGAATAGAACAGGTGTTTTAACGTTGGTTCTAGAATGGAGCAGTCTTAGCGTTATGTTCTAGAATGGAACAGCTTAACAGTGTTCTAGAATGGAACAGTCTCTAGCGTTGGTCTAGGAATGGAACAGTCTTTAACGTTGTGTATAGAATGGAACAATGTTTAACTTTGTGTTCTAGAATGGAACAGGCTTTAACGTTGTGTTCTAGAAGGGAACAGTCTTTGCGTTGTGTTCTAGAAATGGAACAGTCTTAACGTTGTGTTCTAGAATGGAACATTGTTTAACGTTGTGGTCAGAATGGAACCAGTATTTAAACGTTTGGTATTAGAATGAACAGTCTTTAACGTTGTGTTCTAGAATGGAACGTCTTTAAACGTGGTGTCTAGAATGGAGCACCACCGCCTGGCAAGTCATTACCACTGGAAGTATTTCCCGGCGAAGTGAGCATCACAACGGACTTCGATTCCTGTCAATGGAGGGGCCATCCTGTGGGCTGTGTGACCTGGACACGGATTTCAACGTGAAGGTCAAGTCTTCCTCGGACTGTTGACCGTCCCTCCGACCGTGGATTTTAAAAGTCAGGGTAAGTACAACAACAGGAATAATGTAGGCCTAACTCGGTAAAAAGTTAGATTTTATTGTGATTACGTCTTAAGGAGAAATTAGATGGTTATGTTGACCTACAGTTGCCCTTTCTAAAGTTTAATAAGAAGAGGAGAGAGAGGGGGAGGGAGGAGAGAGAGAGATAGAGAGAGAGAGAGAGAGAGAGAGAGAGAGGAGAGAGAGAGAGAGAAGGAGAGAGAGAGCGAGAGAGAGAGAGTAGAGAGAGAGAGAGCGAGAGAGAGAGAGATGAGAGAGAGAGTAAATTGTGGTATGCCGAATAGGTGGCTTAAACCATGTGCACTTGCGTATCAGGACTGTATGCGGATGTGACTCTGTCGGTCTGTCTTCATCTTACCCCCACCCACACCTCCCCTCAATCTCTCTCTCCCTCTCTCTCTCTCTCTACTCTCCTCTCTCTCTCTCTGTCTCTCTCTCCTCTCTCTCTCCTCTCTCTCTTTGTATGTGTACGCGGTATGTCTGAAATAGGAGCATCTAACATTAGCTACAAACCTATGAATTTTTGACTATATACATTGAAACTAATGTTTAAGGGTGGTGACACAAAAGGCTTAGTAAACCACTATTTGTGTGGTTTCCTGATAGTTGATCAAGTAAGACGAATAAGGGTACACGGAATACTGTTAATTTAGGCGTCGAGATTCACAAAAGAACATATGTCCCAACTATTGTGCCATAGCGAGTTTCATTGTGAAGTATTTTTGTTACAGTCGACACGTAAGAATGCATACATGTTATGCAAAGAATTTTAATGCTGATGATATGGAAGACTACTACGAAGTTCATGAGGTTTGTGTTTATGGAATCGTGTAAACCGAAATTCAAATTGTAAATGATTAATTTTTTCTTGACGGTGGCCATGTAAAGAACTACACCTGAAGGTATTGTACTGGTTCTATTTCATTGCTACATTATTGCATCTGTTACAACGTGTTTCAAAGCTGTTCTGTTTTCTGAACAGGACATCGTCTGGCCCTACGAGTTTTCGTCGTTCCCCGAGCACTGTGCTCTACTTAGATGAACCTCAGGAACTTCAGCCATCCTGGCACCTACAATAATGAAACCAAGCTTCTGTTTGGCTGCTCTGGGGGCAAGGAGCTGACCAAAGACGAGTAAGTTCACTCATGGTCTGTTTCTCAAGGAGCTGCTTAATAAGGACAAGTAAGTGCAATCAATGTCAGTTGGTCCAAGAGCTAAAAAAAGTTGTTATCTAAGGCCGATGATCAGGACAATGAGTTAACTTTACTGGTTTGTTCTCTT
>CM065696.1:10996420-11032078 GCA_017654935.2 Phymorhynchus buccinoides | reverse complement strand
AATTGCTTGATAAACCCAACTCACCGCAAGAAACAAAGCAGTGTGTTGCTATAATTATTGATAAACAACAAACTCCCCCCATACAATATTTTGTTATTTTTGCGAAGCCGTGTGTTGCTATAATTATTGAATAAAACCAACTCAACTACAAGAGCCGGTCTTATCACAGGCAGACATTTTTTTTTGTTCCGGTCACACAGTCCGTCGTTCCCGGCAAACCCTGCCCCACCAGCGGGGATCCACTGAAAAATCGTGCAGTGGAAAGGGTCAGTGTCTTCTTTGATATGGACCCCTGATCGCGGTATCTCTAGCACTTTAATTGATATGACCCCTGATAGGGTATCTATACCCTCTTAATTGATATGACTCTGATAGGGTTATCTCTACCCTCTTAATTGATATGACCCATGATTTAGGTATCTCTACCATCTAATTGATATGACCCCTGACAGGGCATGTCTACCCCCTAAATGATAAAAAACAATCACTACAATCGCCAGCATCAAAGACAGCACCGGGTCACCACAGTCATCATCCCCGGAAATCCCGAGCTTTTACAACAAGGATTCCTGGAGAAAAACAATACAGTGGAACATCTCTTATTAAGACCTTCAAAAACTCATCCAAAATTGAGGTGCTTGTAAGGGAGGTGTTCTATAAGGGAGCAATTTTAAATGGCCGATACAAGAGAAGCGGCAATGTCTCAGAGATAGTAGTCTTTAGGGGATGGAGTCTTGTAATGGAGGTCTTATAAGGGAAGTTCCAAAGTAATGAGGCATAGAGTTCTCATTTGTTTTAACTCAAGCGAAGCTGGTAATGTTTTCGGTGGACGTCAGTTTGTTGTTCCGTATAGCAGACTATATCTCTAATGTAAGTTGCAATGATAATGTTTGAAAACGGAGGGCCCCTCAATTCGCACGCTTGGATAAATAGTAAGCATCAAATATCAAGCAGTGAAGCTGCTCATAATATTGATAAAACCAACTCACTACAAGTGTCAACAGCAGTGAGTTGTTATAATTATTTGATTAAAACCCAACTCACGCAAGTGTCAAAGCGGCGTGTTGCCTATAATTATTTGATAAAACAACTTACCCAAGTAACAAAGCCGTGGTTGCTATAATTATTGATAAAACCAAACTCACCTCAAGTAACAAAGCTGTGTGCTGCTATATTATTTGATAAAATCAACTCACCTCAACGTAACAAAGCCGTGGTGTGGCTATAATTATTGAACAACCAACTCACTACAAGTAACAACGCCGTCGTGTTGATATAATTATTTGATAAAAACCAACTCACCTAATAACAAAGCGTTATATACCATCTTGAAGTAGCGCTAAAGAGGCATGGAAGGGTCTTGATATAAAACAATGTTCTGACATATCATTTGCTATATTAACCCATAGGGCTTAGTTGTAAAACGGTGTAAGAATGACCGTTTTGGCTATTAGAAACTTGACGTCACAGTTATTGATCTTGACATATTTCATATCATTCTCTTACACATCAAGGTACAATCGCATGGACTATCTGCAGTACTAAGCAATATTTTCTTATTTACATCAAGTGGAGGTTTAGTAAAACAAAAAGCCCAAACATACTCCTAAACGCTATGCCTTATTCCGATAAATGCAAAAGGTTGTATCTGAATAAACATTTTACATTTGCAAACAAATTGTTTGAAGAGTAATTTTTAGTGAAATTGCAAATGAGTAAAAATGCTGGCTAGCAACCACATACTCTTGATAAGTTTGTGCACTGCAAATGCGCCTTCTGAGCAGGACACCCAAAAAACGTCATCTTAGTGAACTTACGCAATCACTGAAATTACGTCATCATTGAAGTTCGTCATTGGCGAAATGACAATAATATGGCCTGTGATTGCAGTGTAAATAATTAATATGTCATGTAAAGAACTATTTTTAATACAGCAAAATTCCATTAGGTTCATGTTTTCGATTAATTAATCATTTCCTTTTATAATGTCTCAATGTGCAAGTCAAAATAGCTCACGATTTCTAACTTGGATGAACTAATTATTTGTGCCCATCGAGTGGGATTTGTCTTTGCTACGTTGAAGTGGTTAGTATTATTTTAGAATCTGCATGCATAGGTCATCGCTTCTTCGTTGCGTGTTTGATTATCATCTGAAAGAGGTAAAATATCGAGTATATATCCTTATTAGATTTGCGAGTGTGATATTGCTTTTTATCCTATCTCAAGTAGGCTTGTGTTTATCACACGAGGGTCGGAGATAGTGTTAGTGTTGTATAATTCTTTAATTAAGAACAATCCACCTCAAGTAACAAAAGCCGGTGGTGCATAATTCTTTGATTAAAACCAACTCACCTCAAGTAACCAAAGCCCTGTGATATGCTATAAGTCTTGATAAAACCAACTCACCATAAGTAACAAAGCCGTTCACTACAAGATAACAAAGACGTGTGTTGTCATAATTATTGAATTACAACAAAGCACTACAAGTAAACAGAAGACGTGTGTTGCTATAATTCTTTGAGAAAACCAACTCACCACAAGTAACAAAGCTGTGGTGACTATAATATTTGAAAACCAACTCACTACAAGTAACAAAGCCGTGGTTGCTATAGGTTCTTGATAAAACAACTCACACAAGACCGTCTTTCACAGGCAGCATCGGTCACACAGTCGTCGTCCCGGCACACCTGCCCCACAATGCGGGGATTCCTGGAAAAATCGTGCAGGAAAGGGTCAGTGTCTTCTTGATATGACCCCTGATAGGGTATCTCTACCCCCAATTGATATGACCCCTGACAGGGTATCTCTACCCCCTTAATTGAGTATGGACCCCTGATAGGGTATCTCTACCCCCTTATTTGATATACCCCTGGCCTAGTGGTACTAACACCCTTAATTGAAATGACCTGTGAACAGGGAATCCTACCCACTTAAGTGACTATGATTTGATTGATTTGATTGATTTAATTTAAAAGTCTGTTTAACAATGGTGATATTAGGACTGGGGGGGGTGGGAGGGGAAAAAAAAGAAAGAAAAAGTGGCTTGTTGCGCGCATTGCACGCGCGGCGCGTGCGCGTGTGTGTATGTGAATAGAGTGCGTGTGCAACAAATCCCTAGCAAATTAATACAACAAAAAATTAAAAAAGTGAAAAGAAAACAAAATTAAAGTTAATTAATCATGAACAATAAAAGTAATCGCAATTCCAGAGCTGGATATGACTTTGTAGCAATTTTGATCATTTCATACTGCAAAGAGTACATCTTTGAAAGTTCCAATTTTGTGCAACTTGTTCCCAGATAGTTTGTATAACAATGATAATAATGGACATTCTAAAATAATAGGGTTGAACTGATATTGGGAGAACACAATCGATTCTACATCTTTACAAAATTTGGTCCCACGAGTTCAATCGAATTTTGTAGATAAGGCTAGATAAAGATCTTGAACAAATAATATCTAGGTAGATTTTGAAGGAAGCTTCATTAATCATATATATTACTATTTTTCTATCTTGAATTTATTTAGTGTTTTATTCTTGTTTTATTTGAACAATCTGACGATGTTCTATCTCTTCCCCTTAATTGATATGACCCCTGACTAGGGTATTTCTACCCCTAATTGATATGACCCCTGATAGGTAATCTCTACCCCCTTAATTGAATGATCCCTGACAGGGTTATCTTTACCACCTTATGATATGACCCCTGATAGGGTATCTCTACCCCTTAAATGATATGACCCCTGATAGGGATTTCTACACCCTTAATTGATATGACCACGGATAGGTATCTCTACCCCTTAACTTGGATCAGACCCCTGATACGTAATCTCTACACCCTTAATTGATATGGGACAACTGATTAGGGGCATCTCTACCCCCTTATTTGATATGACCCCTGATAGGGTACCTTACCCCCTTAGCTGTATGGACCCAGCTGATGGGTATCTCTACCCCCTTAATTGAAATGACCGTGACAGGGAATCTCTACCCCCTGTATTTGATAGACCTCTGGTAGGGTAGCTCCACCCCCTTAATTGATATGACCCATGGTAGGGAATCTCTACCGAATTATTTGATATGACCCTCGATAGGGTATCTCTACCCCCTTAATTGAGAGACCCCTGGTAGGGGATCTTACCCCCTTAATGATATGACCCTGATAGGGTATCTCTACCCCCTTAATTGATATGACCCCTGACAGGGATCTTTACCCCCTTAACTGAATGACCCCTGATAGGGTATCTCTCCCCCCTTAATTGATAGACCCTGATAGGGTTTGTCTACCCCCTTAACTGGTATGTACACCTGATATGGGATTTCTACACCCTGTTAATTGATATGACCCATGATAGGGTATCTCTACCCCCTTAATGATATGACTCTGATAGGGTATCTCTACCCCCAGTAATTGATATGACCCTGATAGGGGATCTCTACCCCCTTATTTGATTATGACCCTGACAGTGAATCTCTACCCCTTAATGATATGACCCCTGGAAGGGCATGTCTACCCCCTTAAATGATAAAAACCAACTCACTTACAATCGCCAGCCATCACAGACAGCCAATGCGTCAAACAGTCATCTCCCCGGAAACACATCCCGACTTTCCAACAAGGATTCCTGGACAAAAACATAAAGTGGAGAATCTCTTATGAGACCTTAAAACATCATCCAAAATGAGGTCTTGTAAGGGAGGCATTATATAGTACAAGAGAAGGGCCAATGTCTCAGAGAAGTAGGTCTTATATGGGAGTGAGTCTTTATAATGGGAGGTATTATAAGGGAGGTTTCACATGTAATGGGCATTAACAGTTCTCATGTGTTTTTAGCCAAGCGAAGCAGGTAATGTTTTGGTGACGTGTCGTCTGTTTGTCCCATCTAGCAGACATCTTTAATATAAGTTGCCATGATATGTTAGAACGGAGGGCCCTCACATTTCGCATGCTGGATAAGTAGTAAGGAACGTCTATGGCAAGTTCGAACGTTGTAACACTACACACCTCCGCGTACACACGTTAACGCAGCGTTAACACCTCTGTTTTAACACACGCAACGCAGTGATACCACGCATCAGAGTAACATAATAACGCAGCGTTACACTCACCTAGTTTAAACACACCTAGGCAGGGATTCCTTGAAAACGTAGAGATTGTTAGTATTTAGCACTGGGACCTCTCTCCCTAGAATCTGAAGCCTGCGTTACATTAGATTTACCCTTTAAAATGTCAAGTAGGTTGATGCGAGACGCATTGAAAGCATGATTCGTGCGTTAACACAGTTCGTTACTTTTAAGTAACTAAGCGACGATGCACGTTATTCGTGGGAGTACCGGGGGGCTTTTGTGAAACAGTCTACCCACCTTCTGGAAGCTTCTGTGTTTACTTCTCTAAATCCTAACACTTTCTTGTAACTCTGCCCTTTTCCCTTTGCTTGCTGTCATCTATTATTCTTTCTGCAGCTTTCTGTACATTCTAGTGCCTGTGTTTCAAGAAGCACTTTCAAAAAGATTCCTCCAGCCGAAGTCAGACATGCTGGGCCTAATTATGTTTACTTAGGCGCATAACGGCAGCATATGACCAATTTGTGCGTATAATTTGAACAGGAAACTATCTGAGCACTGAAGAAGAAACTTAAATGGAATTGTACGAGGTATATCAAAGCTACGTCACTAATCTGATATAAAAGACGGACAAAATCCTAGAGAGCCTTAGTCGTTGAATAGTGGAAGACCCTTTTTTTAGCACCCAGTAAAATTGTTTAATACACTTGATGTTTCCTTTGATAAAAACCCAGCTCACTACAATGTCAGGTGCTTGCTGGATTTTTTGATAAAAAACCAACTCAATGTGTGAGTGTTGCTAGGATCTATGATAAAAACCAACTTCGTACAAGTATTACAGCATTGCCGTGTGTTGCTAAATTATTTGATAAAAACAACTCACCTCAAGTACCAAAGCAGTGTGTTGCTATAATTATTTGAGAAAACCCAATCACCTCAAGTAACAAAGCCGTGTGGTGGCTATAATTCGTTATAAAACCAACTCACTACAAGTAACAAGACGTGTGTTGCTATAATTATTTGATAAAACCAACTCACTTACAGTAACAAAGCCGTTTGTTTGTATTGATATAATTCTTTGATAAAACCAACTCACTACAAGTAACAAAGCGTGTGTTGCTATAATTATGAATAAAACCAACTCATCAAGAGCCGGGCTTCAAGGCAGCACGGTCACACAGTCGTCGTTCCGGACACCCGCGACCCCAGCGGGTGATACCTGACAAAAAAACGTGCAGTGAAAAGGGTCAGTGTCTCTGGATATGACCCCTGATAGGGTATCTCTCCCCTTAAATTGATATCAATCAATCAATCAATCATTGTTATTGTCTGATCTTTAAAAAAAACAAGAAATGGTCTTGCAATCGATCAATACAAAAAAGCAAAAACAGAATCAAAGCAATAGAGGCGAACACCCTAATAGGCGGTAGTATGATACAAGTGAGCACCCCCCACCCCACCACGGCAACGGATATGACAGGCCCCACGTACACAATGTAACTTGCCCATCACCGCTGCCACCATGTGAAAGAGTGAGAAATGCCCCATGAACAGAGACCCCAACATATTAAACATCTTCACACACACACACACACACACACATACTGTGACACACACACAAATACCTGTTGACACACACACACACACACACACACACACATACACACTGTGACATACACACCACACACACACACACACACACCATCACACACACACACACACAAACACACACTTTTATCTATAAAAACAACATTTGTACAGTATGAAGTAGCAGGCAGACAAGTTTTCTAAAAACATAAAAATTAATTCAATTAAATGTTGTGATGATTACCCCCCCCACACACACACACAACCTCACAGACTAAGATATACCGGTGTGCTGCAATAAAATATTTATGGATAAATAACAAAATATATCAGTGAAATCCAGGGTTTTAACATTAAAACATATTGCACAATATTATTGCCCCCCCCCCCCCCAAACCCCTTTCTCATAATGTCTTCCACCACCCACCCCCACTCTCTCTCTCTCATCTCCTCTCTCTCCTCTCTCTATCTCTCTTACTCTCTCTCTCTCTCTCTCTCTCTCTTTCTCTCTCTTTCTCTCTCTCTCTCAATCATACACATACGCAAAACTTGCGCCGCGCACACACAAGCACGCACACACAGGAGACACAGACGCACAAACAACCCACGTCACACAACACACACACATCACCACACACACACAAACACACACACACACACACACCACACACACACACACACGCACGCACGCACGCACACACACACACACACAAACACATTACACACATACATACACACACACGCACGCACACGCACGCACGCACACACACGCACACGCACACGCAAACAACACACACACATTCTCTCTCTCTCTCTCTCTTCTCTCTCTCTCTCTCTCTCTATCTCTCTCTGCTCTCTCTATCTCTGAGAATAAATTTCAGCGGAACCCAGCAGCACCAAGAGGTCAGCCAGTAGTCCTCAGGAGGTGCGGCCGTTAGAAGAGGCTGAGGCCTGACGGAGGCCCTCAACTTTCCGATGTCTGGTCATGAGCAGCAAGGACGATCTAGACCAAGTTTCGATTATGACCTCTGACAGGTAGCTCTACCCCCTTAATTGAATGACCCTGATAGGATGTCTACCACTTAATTGATAGACCCGTGATAGGGCCATCTCTACCCCCTTAAATTGTTTTTTAATATGACCCTGACAGGGCATATCCACCACCTAATTGATTATGACACCTGATAGTGGTATCTCACCCCCTTAATGATATGATCTTGAAGGTCATCGCCACCCCTAATTGATATGACCCCTGATAGGTATCTCTACCCCCTTAATTGTATGACCCATGGATTAGGGCACTCTACCCCCTTAGATTGATATGACCCCTGATAGGTAATCTCTAATCTGACTCCTGACACCTGATAGGGTATCTACTACCCGGACCCTGACAGGGAATCTCTACCCCTTAACTGATATGACCCCTGGACAGTGGCATCTCTAACCCTTAATTCGATATGCCCCTGACAGGGCATGTCTACCCCAAGTACATGATAACAACAACCTCACTACAATCGCCAGCATCACAGACATACTGGTCACACAGTCATCATCCCCGGAACATCCCGACTTTCAACAAGGATCCTGGACAAAACAATACAGTGAAAATCTCTATATAAGACCTTCAAAACATCATCCAAAATGAGGTCTTGTAAGGAGGGGTCTTATCGGGAAGTAATTTTAATACGCACAACAAACAAGGACAATGTCTCAGAGAAGTAGGTTATCTGGCAGGGACGTCTTATAATGGGAGGTTATAAGGGAGGTTCCACGTGTAATGGAGCATAACAGTTTTCATTTGTTTGTAGTCCAAGTGAAGCTGGTAAGTTTTTCGGTGACGTTCGTCGTTTGTTCCCGTCTAGCAGACTATCTCTCTTGTAAGTTGCCATGATATGTGTTTAGAACGGAGGGCCCTAAAATTCGCTGTCGGATGAGTAGCAAGGACGTCTAAGACCAAGTTCGAACCTGAAGGTCATTGGGTAAAAGGTCAGGTCACAGGGGGTTGACAACAAATGGCGGCGCTGCACTAGCGGCGACGCGATCTCCAGGGTGCGGGCGCAGCCCGACTTCCTCCGCAAACAGAGACGAGCTCTTGTCTGTGCAGCAGAAATCACTACAACTAGAAATACCAAACCAAACAGTTCATACTTACGACATTGGACGGCCTGCCCCGGTATCACAAATATGGTATCGTCCGGCAGAACCTGTGGCACCCCTGACAGCTCTCCCCTAGGTCAGCCTCAGCGCTGCGTTGACACACAGCAAGACACAGAGACAGACAACAGGACAGACAGGTATCACAAACTAGTCGTCCCCACACACCCTGTGGCAGCCTTCCCCCAACTATCCCCTAGTCCAGCCTCTCGGGCCGGTTCACAGAAAGACAGACAGACCCGACATAGAGATAGACAGACAGACAGACAGACAGACAGACAGGACAGACAGGACAGGGTATCACAAGACTGGTCGTCCGCGCAGACACTTGTGACAACCGCTGCAGCTCTCCCCTAGAACCAAGCATCCTAGCGCTGTTTGACACACAGACACACAGACAGGCAGATAGACCAATACAGACAGAACATAGAGATAGACAGATACAGACATTGACAGACTGACATACGACAGACATAGAGATAGCAGGACGACGAAAACAGATAGGTATACGTACAGTGGCAGACAGACAGACTGACGACTGACAACAACAGACAGACAGATAGGCAGACAGACAGACAGACAGCTAGTCATCGACAGACAGATAGACTATCGAGCACACACAGGCCGAGACAGAGAGGATATGTCTGCAACACCCTATAGCATCCCCACAGCCTCTCGGGGCACCCATAGCTCTGTATAACAGAGGTGCCTGCAGACAGACAGATGCACACACCACACACACACCACACACACACACACACACACACACACACACACACACAACACACACACCACCACACATACAGACGTACACACACTTACTTACACACACACCACACCACGACCATCACACACACACACACACACACACACACACATCAACACACACACACAACACGACCGCACCACACACACACACGACCCAGCAGTGATACCAATTTACATATTATCCATCGTATGTGCAAAAAAGCAATACAATAAATCTTGTTAAAATCAGCTCACTTCACGCTCACTGACCATTAAGACGACAAACAACTAATTAGACTACACTCTCAAGACAGACCTTTTCCTCAAAAAGACAATCTGCATGCATACTATTGTCAACGAATGCCTCCAAAAAATATAGCGACAAAGTTAAGACAACACAAAGCAGACACACCCCATTTGCTATTCATCCACCTCGACAAATATAATCTGATTCAACTCTAGGGGTTCCTCTATCGGGTGGAGATTGATGAACAAATTACGTTCAATTTTTAAAAAAACCCCTAGCGAACAAAACTCTGTTCAGAAAACACTGATTAATCTCTTTACACAACATAATCTCTCTCCAGATGTAGTTTTCTTATTATTTTGAAATGAGGTCAACATAGAGAAAATGTGTTGATATGCGAATGTGATTGTTATAATTAAGAATCGATGATATATTTATATATTGTACATAATATGTTACTCTCCACTCCCCCACCCCCCTCTTGCCCTTTGTTTGGTAACTTGTTTGTTTTCTGTGTTTATTTCCCCTCTTTTCCCCTTCTTTCTTTAATTGTTTACCACTTGTACTCTTTACTTCCTTCAATTTTTTTTTTTTAATTTTAAGACGGATGGCTTGATGAAAAAAAGTATATTATTTGCTATTCAATGTTCGATCTGAAATACATTTTTTTTTTTTGACTTGACTTGACACACACACTACGACAGACACACACACACAACACACACTACTCACACACACACCACAGCAACCACACACACACACACACACCTCACACACAGACAGACAGACAGATGTGTAAGAGAAAGAGAGAGGGATGATGTAATACGAATAATGGAGAATGGTGAATTAAAGTGAGAGCCAAAGAGAGGAGAGAGTCAACGACTATCAACGTGACGATCAACGAAAATTTATGATCAAGCCGATCTGCCCATTCATGTAGGGAAAAGGTGGAGGGGAAAACATAAAAGAGAAGCAAAGAATAAAAAAAAGAAAGAAACAGCAATAATATAGGATACATCTAGTTATCAACGTGTTATCAAATCAACATATGTTACTAAACTTGGAACAAACATTTATACCTTGCAGTAGCACAGTCGAAAAAACACGTCACAAGTGCGGAATGGCACTTTCGTTAATAAGAATAACCGTGTATTACGTTAAATATATTGTAAGGGATTTGAAAGGAGGGGTAAAGAATGGACCATTCAAGTATTAGATGAATTTCTAACTCAAATGCTTTGGTCAATAAAATTTGGTCAGGACTAACGTGTGTTTTAGGGCTTGCTAAGCATCGACATTTAAATTTTGGGGGATTATTGAAAAATGTTTGATGGCAAGACCACTTTTCGTAGAGCATTATATGTTGGGACAATAAGAAAAAATGTATTCAGATTCGTTAGTGTTGAACAAAAGGACAACTGTGATCTTTTTTGGGCTATTTGAAAAGCGAAAACGGTGTGTTTTTAGACATGACACACCTGTCTGAATCTAATTGATTATAGAGAGAAGGTAGATAGAGAGAGTAGATAGAGGAGAGAAGAGAGAGAGATGAGAGAGAGAGAGAACGAGAACGAGACAGACAAACAGACTGGTCTTACAGCTTGGTCTAGAGACACATTTTGCCCCCTGGAAACAGTCACCGTCCACCGGGCACACTTTCAGGCCAGTGAGCGCCCTCTGCGAGACAAAACATAGTCCCAGTTACATCCCTTCAATGAATATGAAGAGTAGCTGTCCCTTTTACAACGATGTATTGCAGTAGTCTCGTTTAAAAGTGTAAAAATGCTTTTTGTTAAAAAGAGAATGAACGTTGGTAAGATAACGCACCCGAAGCCACCACACGCCACGCACGCGACACACACACACACCACACACACACATCACACACGAGTTACTGATTGCTTTCCTTACAAATGCTAGACTCTTGAACCTTTACCGCCCTTTTGTTTTGTGTTTTAAACAGCTTACGTCTTGTCCCTTCGGAAAAAAGTTACAACTGCAAACGGTTTTTTACATTAAAAATCCTAAACTTCTTCACCTTTGGCAATCATCTATTTTCTTCGCTTTCTTCTACGTTTTCCAGTCCAATATATTTATTATGTCCCATTGCTAGAACGTAATGTCCACTACTTGTTGGCGGTGGCCATAGCCGATGACCGATTCGTTTTCCCCGTCTGGGAAATTATTTTCAAGATTATTTACGATTACAAACATTAACTTAATGGCGGTGCCATAGCCGATGAAGTTTAACCGAGGCGTGGTCACCGTTACAGCTAGGGGTAAAGACGGGGTAACAAGCGCATGGCGGGTAAGAGCCCACCCCAATTATCTCATGAATGAGCAAATTTCAGTCTCATTTTGCCCCATGAGACGACTAATTAAGTCTACGCAATTCTCCATGGGCAATTGACTGGGGGGGGAAGAAGGATTTCTTTATTTCATGAATAATTGTGGTGGGCTTCTTCCCTCGCCATGGCTTTTTACCCCGTTTCCCCTATCGTATAATAACAAAATCGGGACTTTCTGGTTTCGTAAACACTGCTCTGGGCATTCCTCCAGTATTGTCACCATATTTGGTATTTACAAATTTCCCATATGTGTCTTGATTCAGACCAAGAGTACGTAAAACTCCATTTTCGTCAAAGCCATAGCGATGATGTTTAACCGAGCGTGGTCACCGCTACAGCTATCGGTATTAAATAAAACAAAAATCTGACGTTACTGTTCGTACTGCCATCCTGCCCTGGCATTGCCTCCAGTATGGTTTTCCAACTCATTATTTTGTATTTACAATGTCCATATGTGTCTGATTCAGACAAGAGGACGTAAAAACTCTCATTTTCGTCAAGCCATAGCGATGAGGGTTTAACCGAGGCGTGGTCACCGGAAATACAGCTATCTGTATTAATTTTAAATCCGTGACTTTACTAGTTTCGTACTGCCTCCGGTCATTGCTGCCATGTATTGTTCCTAACCATATTGTGTATTTACAAATGTCCTATAATGTGTCTGATCGACCAAGATGACGTAAAAACTCATTTTCTCACTCATAGAACGATTTCCGGGAGACCAGTGAAAAACGAAAACCGTGTGTGTGTGTGGGTGTGTGTGTGTGTGTGTTTGTGTGGTGTCTATCTTACCATACGTCTTTCTGTTTTATTCAACAGAAGCATTGTTTACACTTTTAAACGAGACTCTTGAATACATCGTTGTCTAAAGGGAAGTAATTTCAATACATTTTTCATATAAAGGGAGAAATCGTGAGAGGGCGTGGTCGTTCCAGCTCCCGTATGGAGGCTCGAGGCTCCAGCCATTGCCCCATTATCTGTTTTTAATAACTCAATTTTGCCTCGGGGTAAATTGTTATCAGCTATTTGCCTTGGAAACTGAAAATGTGCTTCCAATGGAAAACATATGCATTATTCCTTGGAAATGATGTTAAGAACCCACCACCTCCATGGGAAGGGAAAATCAACGGATTCACTCTCGCTGGTAAGAAATCTGGATCTTACCAGGTTTGACGTCCCTGTATGCCGCCCAAATTAAAACTGAAACAGAAACTTTGAGAGCAACCTCATTTTGAACGTGGGGAATTTGCATGTGGGTCACGCTACCCAGAAAAACAACAAGGGACCTATAAAGCTGCTGTGTCAGTGTTTATTTGAAAAGTGTAAATTGCTCCCCTTGGCAAGCACAAACGCGGTACTGGCAATCCGTCACACCAAAGTAACGTTAAAACCATGGTAAACGTTGTTGTTTGTTTGTCTATCTGGTTAAAAAAAACCCTGTTTATAGCTTGAACCGTTAACAATAGCTATCAGTTTAGATGTGCCAAAGATACATTTGAAGAGATAGGAAAGCGACATTTGATTATTATACAATTTGGGTAAAAGGGCCCTCTCTCTCTCTCTCCTCTCTCTCTCTCTCTCTCTCTTGTGCCTGCTTTGCATATATATATATATATATATATATTATTATATATATATATATAATGTTACTACATATATATATATCTATATATATATATATATATATAAAACGTTCACACTAAAAAACACAAACAGGCAAAATAAAAGTTTTCCCAAATTTTCGAGGTTTTACTCCTCTTTGTCAAGGACAATGTGATAAAATGACACAGGTAAAAATCGCATAGCATACAGCAGAAAACATTGGTGATTAAAATTAATTCTTAAAACAAAAGAAAATAAAATAAAATCCCGTGAATTTTGAACATAAATGAAGCTCATGCGAGAAAGGGATGAAAAGTGAACGAGTTAAGGTAGGTGAAGGTGTGTGATGTGTGTGTGGTGTGGTGGGGTTGGGTGGGTGTTTGCGTGTGTGTGTGGTGTGTGTGTGTGTGTGTGTGTGTGTGTGTGTGTGTGTGTGTGTGTTGATGTGTGTGTGTGTGTGTTGTGTTTTGTTTGTTTGTGTGTGTTTGTGTGTGGGTGAGTGTGAGTGTTTGTGTGTGTGTGTGTGCGTGTGCGTGGTGCGTGTGCGAGTGTGTGTGTGTGTGTGTGTGTTGTGTTGTGCGTGCGTGGGGGGTGCGTGCGTGTGCGTGTGCGCGTGCGTGGTGTATGTGTGTGTGTGAGTGTGCGCATGAGTGTGTTCGAGTGCGAGTGTGCGTGTGCCGTGGTGTGTGTGTCGCTGTGTGTGTGTGTGCTCGCGTGTATATGTGTATGAGTGTGTGCGGTGCGTGTGTGTGTGCGCGTACGCGTGCGTGTGTGTGAGGGAAATGGGTTAGGGGTTTGGGGGAACAAAAAAGAAAGGAGGGACTGACAGAGAGTCAAAAGAGAGTACACATCGAGAGAACAAAGCCTTATTTCCACGTCGCGGAAAACTCTGATCCATTTTTTTAGAATATCCCATTAAATTATGCCCGGGCTATATACATATATTTATCCCATTGGATAAATAATTTCCGCTGAAAGGAGGTATAACCATAGATAGTGTATATCTTATCAAATTCAATTAAAACAAAATTTAATAAATCAAAAATAAATAATTAAAAACTAATGTCAATTTTTACATAGACATGGGACAATAGGCCTTCAAATTTTGCATATCCATAACCTTAATAACATGCTAGGAAGTGGCATTGAGACAAGTTAGCCTACGCTATGACATTTCGCTGTCTTTGCTGATTCTAACCCATACAACATCCAATTAAGGATAAGGCTAACGTCCAAAAACAACACATTATATTATTTAAACTCTTTTTTTTTTTAATCTTTATTTATCTTTAGCTTATCTGCCCTACATGGAAGACCCGAAACATTTCTGCTATGTCTTGGGGTATCTTACTTATTGATGTTGACACAAATTTCCGCAACATATCGTATGAAATCCTAAGTTTGAGAAATAGAAACAATGCAAAGCATGTACTTATATAATTTAGTTTGTACTTATGTACTTATATATTTTTATTTTTGATCAGAACTGGCTCCTATCTTCCACTTGTAATGACAGAACAGCGTAAGAGTCCAAAAGGAGGGAAATGGGGAAGTAGGAAGATGGGTGGTGAAGAAATGTTTTTGGGCAGCCAAACAAGATGCCTGAATTCCAGAAGGCAAGAGAATTAATCATGGCATTCATGCCAAAAGGGACTGAGGGTTCTGAGTTTTTTCATCCACAACTTTTCCTGCTGAGTCTGTGTGTGAGATTGTCTGAAGGGAGGCTGCTCTATTACTAGGCATGTCATGTTGGACGAGTATGGTTTGTGGTAGATTGAAGTGAAGGGTGACTTTAGTGCATACATTCTTCTTGATGTGGGAACGTGGAGGTAAATCGTGTTTGGAGTGAATTTTTAGTTTCCCACCCAGTGCGTTGTGTGTGTTGTGTGTGTGTGTATGAAGTGGTCGGTGTCACAGAGTTGGCAGTACAGGAGATAGACGATTTTACTGGTTTGACATGTGGTGTGGCTGGCAGGGTAGAATGTTTCCCCAGTCTAGTGACTGTGGACGGGTATTGTTTCTGCGGCATGCGCTCAGCATGTACAACCACCTTTTTGGTGCATTTGAATAAACCAAGGGGGGCATTGGATTTGTTTGGGAAGTGCTGAGGCATGAGATGGTTTTTAGTGTTCGACGGCTGTGTTTTTTTCGCCCAAATGGGGGAGGGAAAGGAATTGCTTTCTTAAGTCCGCTGTTGGTGAGAACAATGTTCTGATGAGGCTCTTGAGACCACTGATGCTAAGTGAGTGTTGCAGGGGTTGTGAGTGACAATGACTGTGTTCTGCTGTTAGTGACTTTGGGTTATAGTTTAGTGATTTCTGTTCTTGGAATTTGTTTGCTTGGTCCTATAGCTTTCTGCAGTATTTAGGTGTGTAATCCGCTAAGAAGAAGGAATTTAAACATTTGCTCTGAGCGGAGTGTGAAGTCTTGAGGTTTGGAGCAAATACAGTTTGATTCTTAAGACTGACTGAATGGGAGATTCGTTTTGCAGTGTACTGGATGATCTGAACTGTAGTGTAGTATGCAGCGAGTCAGTGGGTTTTGGTGTAAGAGTCTGTGTGTATGAAGTGATTGTCCAAGGAAGAGTTCTGATGTCGAGAAATGGAGGTGTCAGAAGAAGTGCTGTGGGTAAATTTGATGGTGGGGTGAGGCATGTTGATGTATGAAAGAATTGTTGGAGTTTCGATTGGGATTTGGTCCAGGAGAAGACAATATCATCAATAATTCTTTTCCAGAAAGTGGTGGGCATCCGAGAACAGGGCTATTAGTCAAGGAGCTTAGTTTCTAACCACCCCATGAAAAGGTTTGCAACAGAGTGGCCATAGGATTCCCATTGAGTAACCAGAAACTTGATGGTATGTTTTCCCTTCGAATTGAGTAATTGTTTGCAGAATGTTGGTTCATGATGTCAGGACTGTCCTGCGTGGGAAGGTAAGTCGGGGTCGTCAGTCAGTCGGAGGTATTGTTCTACTGCTCGTTCAGGTCGGGTGGGGTATGTTTGGATTACAGTCCTCAACGCAATTAGTCACAGAGTCCACGTTTGGAATTGGCCCCGTGTTGGAGTTCCAGTCCATTATGGTTTTTGAGGAATGGTCGAGTCTTGGATGTAGCTGGGAGGGAAGAGAACTGTGTCACGTAACAGTGTCCTGCCAAAGCATAGAGTTTTTTTCGGTTTGCCTCCCCCCCTGACACTATGAGGTCTACCTGGAGGCTGTTGTAAGGACTTATGTCTTGGTTAGGTGGTAAAAACAGGGTGTTCCTACCGCTCTAGGTTCAGTGAGGCCCACTTGTGCGTTTGTAGTAATCCTATGATGCCTTTAGTCAAAAGATCATTAACAACTGCGTTGGATTTCGTAACATCTGTAGTGGTCTTTGTTTACTGACTTCATAGTGGGCTGTATTGTCCCTAACAACGATTAGCTTCACATAACGTAGTCACCTGTGTTTTTGCCCACTACCTTCCTCCCTTGTCAGCCACACTTATCCAGGATTGATCTGTCCATTACCTGTTGCGAAGTTCATACTGCTTTCCGTTCTGGTTGAGATACATTGTAATATTTACTTTTTCCTGCTTTAAAGTTTCTCACACGATTTTGTAGAGTGTCACGAAAATGTCCAAGATTCTTTTTTCTCTCCCTTTGGGTGGTACGGGAACCCGGTTGGCTTGTAACTTTGTTGCTGGGGCTGCGATCTGTCGTGGCGTCAGGGGTCGTAATGAACAGCTCCTTGAGGCGCAGTATTCCTGCACCCCTCTGCTCTCTTCACACAGCTGGTCGTTGCCAAGGGTGCGGGGTGTCCGGTCGGGCGATTTTGGACCCAGGTATGAGCACATGGTATTGTTCATCTGTTAACCATCTGGTCTGAAGTTAACCACAAACTGTCTGTCGGATTCATTAGTACTGGTTGCATGCCCTGAAGGTTCTTTTTGAATCTTTCTGTTTCTGGGTTTTGATTGACAGAGGATTTGTGCGTGTCCGGGTTTGGTTCATCCTGAGGTTTTCTCTCTCTATATATCTCTCTCTCTCTCACATAGGCATGCACACACGTAGCCTACATCACTCACAACCGCACACATGACCATACATACACACACAACACCAAATGCGCACTGCGCAGCACACGCACAGAGCGCACCACACGCAACATACGCACACGCACCACACACCACACACACACACATACACACATACACAGAGTGGTGAACTTACTACATATACTGGTATTACACAGTAATTACCATCGCACACACATTCACACACCACACACACACACACACACACACACCACACGCACCACACACACAGAAGGTCGTCGAAAAACACGCACACCACAACACACACACAACATAATTGCACACACTCACACCACACACACAACACATCACTGCACTATACACACACACACACACACACCAGCCACACACACACACACACATGTCCACGCACATCTCACACGCACCACACACACACACCACACACTCCAGTTGTAACACTTACTACAGTCACTGTTGTCACAGAGAGGTCCCATATCACAATGGTCACACCCAGCAACCACGCTTTGTCCTAAGACAAAAACATAACAAATCATCACTAATATTTTCATAATAAATACAAAAACTAAAAACTAGAAAACGTGCATATTGAATGAGATGACACCAATTGGCGCCAGGCTAGTTGAGAAAAAACCATTAAGATTTTACTAGTCCACTCCCGCACCCCCCCCCCCACCCCCTCCCTTTCTGTTTTCTGATGCTTTCTCCTTTCAACTATTATAAAGCTTGATTCGCTCCTCTTGGACTGCTGGTTTTGGATTCTGCGACCTGACAAACCAGGGTGTGGCTGCGAGTTGGGACTCGAAATGAGAGGCGTGGGAGCAACACCAGATGACTGGGAAAAAAAAGAAAAAAAAAGAAAAGAAAGCAAGTAAATAAAAATAAACATAACACAATGCAACACGAATTCAAATCGGTAGATTACATTTCATTACAATACAATACAACACGATACGATGTAATACAAACAACAAGAACAACATACAGTACAAAGACATCAAGCACAACACAGTCTCACCACACATGTAGCCCATACAGTCGCGGAAGGCAGACAGGGAGTCCCCAGCCACTCCCCCCGCTCCAGGGTCCTGCAGGCATTTGGCTTTGCCAGCGTCCAGGTATGTCTGGCAGTAGGCTGCTGCAGTCTGCCGGGTGGGTCCGCATGTCGCGTAGATTGTGCTTTATCACGTCTTGGCACACAGACACTGAAACAAAGCACATAAAGTATTGATCCAGCATCCATCCATCCATCCATCCTGATCAATCATGGTTGATGGTCATAACAAATTATTCAGGCAGGTCCGGGTCATCCTTTTTGAGGATGAACTTGGGTCTGTTTCAATGTGGCTGTCGCTAAGGACTTTGCTAGGCGAATGGGTGCCGAAAATAACTTTTGGTGAAGGGAGTTAATTACAGAGAGTCACATTTCCTTACTTCACAATTGATCCGTCGCTGAAAGAAAGAACACGGACAATTAATATATCTCAAATAAAAAAGACCACAAATACAGCACTACAACAAATAGGTGAACTCATCCATACATCAATGAAACAAAGAGATGGACCATAGATATCACGAAAGATGAAGAGTACGAGTAATGCACCACGAAAAACAAACTGGTTATGAAATGCATCGCTTGAAAAACAACAACCCACAGACCATTGTTGCTGCTGTTGTCGTTGTTGTACCCTGGCTTAAAGACTCCAGGGGTCATCCCAACTAGAGGTACTCTAATCCCAACAGCCGAAGCACCTGAACACTATGGAACAAATGCACCAGCTAGGGATGAGAACAATTACGTGTGTGACCGTTTTGGTGCATTACCCGCACCTCGTGGGTAGCCACACTCCGACTTCGGAGGATTAAGGGCCTAGTACACAGTTCCGTGCGGAAATGCCATGCGCAATCCGTAAATAAGGTAAAAGAAAGAAGGGTAAAACACTATTGGATTAGGGGGAAATACGGACACGTGCGCAAATATATTCCTTCTTTCTTTTACTTAAGCATTGCGCACGGTTTTCCGCAAGGAATCTCCGCATGTATGTGTACGTACCCTTACACAGATCATTAATACACCACACATAAATCAAACCATCAACAGTTCCCTGCACCGGAAAACAAACCATTGAAGTGAACTCACTTGTCATGATCAGCTCCTTAGATAACAAACCATTGAAGTGAACTCACTTGTCCTGATCAGTTCCTTAGAGAACAAACCATTGAAGTGAACTCACTTGTCCTGATCAGCTCCTTAGAGAACAAACCATTGAAGGGAACTCACTTGTCCTGATCAGTTCCTCAGAGAACAAACCATTGAAGTGAACTCACTTGTCCTGATCAGCTCCTTGGAGAACAAACCATTGAAGTGAACTCACTTGTCCTGATCAGTTCCTTAGAGAACAAACCATTGAAGTGAACTCACTTGTCCTGATCAGTTCCTCAGAGAACAAACCATTGAAGGGAACTCACTTGTCCTGATCAGTTCCTCAGAGAACAAACCATTGAAGTGAACTCACTTGTCCGGATCAGTTCCTCAGAGAACAAACCATTGAAGGGAACTCACTTGTCCTGATCAGTTCCTCAGAGAACAAACCATTGAAGTGAACTCACTTGTCCTGATCAGTTCCTCAGAGAACAAACCATTGAAGTGAACTCACTTGTCCTGATCAGTTCCTCAGAGAACAAACCATTGAAGGGAACTCACTTGTCCTGATCAGTTCCTCAGAGAACAAACCATTGAAATGAACTCACTTGTCCTGATCAGCTCCTTAGAGAACAAACCATTGAAGGGAACTCACTTGTCCTGATCAGTTCCTCAGAGCGCCAAACCAAAAAAGTGAACCCACTTGTCCTGATCAGTTCCTCAGAGAACTTACTCATCCTGAAGTGAACTTACTCGTCCTTCCCAGTTCCCTCAGAACAAACAAACCATTGAAGTGAACTCACTTGTCCTGATCAGTTCCTTAGAGAACAAACCATTGAAGTGAACTCACTTGTCCTGATCAGTTCCTCAGAGAACAAACCATTGAAGTGAACTCACTTGTCCTGATCAGTTCCTTGGAGAACAAACCATTGAAGTGAACTCACTTGTCCTGATCAGCTCCTTAGAGAACAAACCATTGAAGTGAACTTACTTGTCCTGATTAGCTCCTTAGAGAACAAACCATTGAAGTGAACTCACTTGTCCTGATCAGTTCCTCAGAGAACAAACCATTGAAGTGAACTCACTTGTCCTGATCAGCTCCTCAGAGAACAAACCATTGAAGTGAACTCACTTGTCCTGATCAGCTCATCAGAGAACAAACCATTGAGGTGAACTCACTTGTCCTGATCAGTTCCTCAGCGAACAAGCCATTGAATTGAACTTACTTGTCCTGATCAGTTCCTTAGAGAACAAACCATTGAAGTGAACTCACTTGTCCTGATCAGCTCCTTAGAGAACAAACCATTGAAGTGAACTCACTTGTCATGATCAGTTCATCAGATAACAAACCATTGAAGTGAACTCACTTGTCCTGATCAATTCCTCAGAGAACAAACCATTGAAGTGAACTCACTTGTCCTGATCAATTCCTTAGAGCAACTAAAACCCATTGAAGTGAACTCACTTGTACTGATCAGTTCCCTCAGAGAACAAAACCATTGAAATGAAACCTCACATGTCATGATCAGTTCCCCAGAGAACAAACACCATTGAACGGAAACTCACTTGTTCATAGATCAGTTCCTACAGAGAAACAAACCATGAAAATGAACTCACTTGTCCTGATCAGCTCCTTAGAGAACAAACACATTGAAGTGAACTTACTTGTCCCGATCAGCTCCTTAGAGAACAGACCATTGAAGTGAACTCACTTGTCCTGATCAGCTCCTTAGAGAACAAACCATTGACCATGAACTTACTTGTCCTGATCAGCTCCTTAGAGAACAAACCATTGAAGTGAACTCACTTGTCCTGATCAGCTCCTTAGAGAACAAAACTCATTGAAGTGAACTCACTTGTCCTGATCAGCTCCTTAGAGAACAAACCATTGAAGTGAACTTACTTGTCCTGATCAGCTCCTTAGAGAACAAACCATTGAAGTGAACTCACTTGTCCTGATCAGTTCCTTAGAGAACAAACCATTGAAGTGAACTCACTTGTCCTGATCAGTTCCTCAGAGAACTAACCATTGAAGGGAACTCACTTGTACTGATCAGTTCCTCAGAGAACAAACCATTGAAGTGAACTCACTTGTCCTGATCAGTTCCTCAGAGAACAAACCATTGAAGTGAACTCACTTGTCCTGATCAGTTCCCCAGAGAACAGACCCTTGAAGTGAACTTACTTGTCCTGATCAGCTCCTTAGAGACCAAACCATTGAAGTGAACTCACTTGTCCTGATCAGCGCAGCACCTTTAGTCCCAGAGAACAAACCATTGAGGTGAACTTACTTGTCCTGATCAGCTCCTCAGAGAACAAAACCATTGAAGTGAACTTACTCGTCTTGGTCAGCTCCTTGCCCCAGGGCGGCCAGCAGAAGCTTGGTTTCATCGGTGTAGGAGCCAGAGATGGCTGAAGTTCCTGATGTGTCATCTAGGGAGGAGCACATTGCATCGGGGAACGACAGAAAACTCGTAGTGTCAGACGATGTCTGTTCATAAGACAGAACAGCTTTTGAAACAGCGTTTGTAACAGAATGCAATAATGTAGCAATGAGAATAGAAGGCAGTAACAATACCTTGCAGTGTAGTTCATTTTACTGGCCACCGTCATGGAAAACAATCAGTTCTCAATTTGAATTTAGGTTTACACGAATATCCATAAACAACAAACCTCAATGAACTTCGTTGTAGTCTTACATATCATCAGCATTAAGAATTATTTACATAACATTGCAGCGCATTCTTACGTGTCAACTGTAGAAAAAACAACTTCACAATGAAACTGGCACAATAGTTGGACATGATGTTCTTTGTGAATCTCAACGCTTAAATAACAGTATTCCGTGTACCCTTATTCGTCTTACTTATCAGATATATCAGGAAACAACACAAAGAGTGGTTTACTAAGCCTTTTTGTGTCACCCCCTTAAACATTAGTTTACAATGTATATAGTCAAAAGATGTCAGTAGGTTTGTAGCATAATGTTATGAATGCTCCTATTTCAACACATACACGCGTACACATACAAAAAGAGAGAGAGAGAGAGAGAGAGAGAGAGAGAGAGAGAGACAGAGGAGAGAGAGAGAGAGAGAGAGAGAGAGAGAGAGAGAGAGAGAGAAAGGGAGAGAGAGAGAGAGAGGGGGAGGTGTGGGTGGGGGTAGAGATGAAAGACAGACAGACAGAGCACATCCAACATAAACAGTCCTGATACGCACGTGCACATGGTTTAAGCCACCTAATTCGGCATACCAGCAATTTACTCACTCTCTCTCTCTCTCTCTCTCTCTCAATCTCTCTCTCTCTCTCTCTCTCTCTTCTCTCTCTCTCTCTCTCCTCTCTCTCTCTCTCTCTCTCTCTCTCTCTCTCTCTCTCTCTCTCTCTCTCTCTCTCTCTCCCTCCCCCATCTCTCTCCTCTTTCTTATAACTTTAGAAAGGCAACTGTAAGGTAAACATAACCATCTAATTTCTACTTAAGACGTAATACACAAATAAAATCTAACTTTTTACACAGGTAGGCCTACATTAATTCATGTTGTTGTTACTTACCCTGACTTTAAATCCACGGTCGGAGGGATGGTCAACAGTCCGAGGAAAGAACTTGACCTTCACGTTGAAATCCGTGTGTCCAGTCACACCAGCCCACAGGATGGCCACTCCATTGACAGAATCGAAGTCCGTTGTGATGCTCACTTCGCCGGGAATAATGCCAGTGGTATTGACTTGCCAGGCAGGTGGTGCTCCATTCTAGAACACAACGTTAAAGACTGTTCCATTCTAGAACACAACGTTAAAGACTGTTCCATTCTAGAACACAACGTTAAACACTGTTCCATTCTAGAACACAACGTTAAACACTGTTCCATTCTAGAACACAACGTTAAAGACTGTTCCATTCTAGAACACAACGTTAAAGACTGTTCCATTCTAGAACACAACGTTAAAGACTGTTCCATTCTAGAACACAACGTTAAAGACTGTTCCATTCTAGAACACAACGTTAAAGACTGTTCCATTCTAGAACACAACGTTAAAGACTGTTCCATTCTAGAACACAACGCTAAAGACTGCTCCATTCTAGAACACAACGTTAAACACTGTTCTATTCTAGAACACAACGTTAAAGACTGTTCCATTCTAGAACACAACGTTAAAGACTGTTCCATTCTAGAACACAACGTTAAAGACTGTTCCATTCTAGAACACAACGTTAAAGACTGTTCCATTCTAGAACACAAAGTTAAAAACTGTTCCATTCAGAGACACAATAAAGCAGACTGTTCCAATCTGAGACACAACAAAGCAGACTGTTCCATTCTGTCACACAACAAAGCAGACTGTGCTCCATTCTGTCACACAACAAAGCAGACAGTGCTCCATTCTGTCACACAACAAAGCAAACTGTGCTCCATTCTACACAACAAAGCAAACTGTGCTCCATTCTACACAACAAGGCAAACTGTGCTCCATTCTACACAACAAAGCAAACTGTGCTCCATTCTACACAACAAGGCAAACTGTGCTCCATTCTACACAACAAAGCAAACTGTGCTCCATTCTACACAACAAAGCAGACTGTGCTCATTCACACAAAGCAGACTGTGCTCCATTCTACACAACAAAGCAAACTGTGCTCCATTCTACACAACAAAGCAAACTGTGCTCCATTCTACACAACAAAGCAAACTGTGCTCCATTCTACACAACAAAGCAGACTGTGCTCCATTCTACACAACAAAGCAGACTGTGCTCCATTCTACACAACAAAGCAGACTGTGCTCCATTCTACACAACAAAGCAGACTGTGCTCCATTCTACACAACAAAGCAGACTGTTCCATTCTACACAGCAAAAAGCAGACTGTGTTCCATTCTACACAACAAAGCAAACTGTGCTCCATTCTACACAACAAAGCAGACTGTGCTCCATTCTACACAACAAAGCAGACTGTGCTTCCATTCTACACAAACAAAGCAGACTGTGCTCCATTCTACACAACAAAGCAAACTGTGTTCCATTCTACACAACAAATTCTACACAACAAAGCAGACTGTGTTCCATTCTACACAACAAAGCAGACTGTGTTCCATTCTACACAACAAAGCAGACTGTGTTCCATTCTACACAACAAAGCAGACTGTGCTCCATTCTACACAACAAAGCAGACTGTGTTCCATTCTACACAACAAAGCAGACTGTGCTTCCATTCTACACAACAAAGCAGACTGTGCTCCATTCTACACAACAAAGCAACTGTGCTCCATTCTACACAACAAAGCAGACTGTGTTCCATTCTACACAACAAAGCAGACTGTGTTCCATTCTACACAACAAAGCAGACTGTGTTCCATTCTACACAACAAAGCAGACTGTGTTCCATTCTACACAACAAAGCAGACTGTGTTCCATTCTACACAACAAAGCAGACTGTGTTCCATTCTACACAACAAAGCAGACTGTGCTCCATTCTACACACAACAAAGCAGACTGTGCTCCATTCTACACAACAAAGCAGACTGTGCTCCATTCTGTCACACAACAAAGCAGACTGTGCTCCATTCTACACAACAAAGCAGACTGTGTTCCATTCTACACAACAAAGCAGACTGTGCTCCATTCTACACAACAAAGCAGACTGTGCTCCATTCTACACAACAAAGCAGACTGTGCTCCATTCTACACAACAAAGCAGACTGTGCTCCATTCTACACAACAAAGCAGACTGTGCTCCATTCTACACAACAAAGCAGACTGTGCTCCATTCTACACAACAAAGCAGACTGTGCTCCATTCTACACAACAAAGCAGACTGTGCTCCATTCTACACAACAAAGCAGACTGTGTTCCATTCTACACAACAAAGCAGACTGTGCTCCATTCTACACAACAAAGCAGACTGTGTTCCATTCTACACAACAAAGCAGACTGTGCTTCCATTCTACACACAACAAAGCAGACTGTGTTCCATTCTACACAACAAAGTGTGTTCCACACAACAAAGCAGACTGTGTTCCATTCTACACAAACAAAGCAGACTGTGCTCCATTCTACACACAACAAAGCAGACTGTGCTCCATTCTACACAACAAAGCAGACTGTGCTCCATTCTACACAACAAAGCAGACTGTGCTCCATTCTACACAACAAAGCAGACTGTGCTCCATTCTACACAACAAAGCAGACTGTGCTCCATTCTACACAACAAAGCAGACTGTGCTCACAACAAAGCAGACTGTGCTCCATTCTACACAACAAAGCAGACTGTGCTCCATTCTACACAACAAAGCAGAAGTGAAATGACGCTTACCATAATCATTGTTGCATCAGATTTGTATTCGGCTTTGTAGCCACCAGCGTTATCGTCCACAACCACCTTGACCTCATCCACGAAATAGCGTCCACGGAAAGTGTCCAGTCCACTGGAGGTGTACACCTTGACGTGGACATCCCCGCTATGTGGACAGAAAGAAAAAAATCGTCGTCTTTTCAACAGCGCTGTTCCTATCAATCTTATGCCAAGATTTCGCAAAGCTTTAAGCTCTAATGCCCGCAGGAGTCCTTTTCAGCGTCAGGATTGATTTGCTTCTACTATAATTGAATGTACATTTTTAATCGTGTAAATGGATGAAAATTAACGATAAATATAGAAAACGATAGAGGTTTAAGTGCTCAGTCTGCAGTGAGAAAGGCAAGACTGAGACAAGCGGAGAGAACCGAGAAATGGAAGAAGGGGTGTTGATGTGCATGTTTGCCAACGTGTTAGTACAGCTATGCTACGAAAGGATGGTATAATCAGACTTTGCTTTCTGATAATCGAAAGCTCCTGATTGTGGGAACAGTGAGTGAAAGGGCAAGACATGGTATTACTTTTCTAGTCACAGATATCTATGAAATTCGAAGAGAGAGAGAGATCAGGCAGACAAGCATAGATCGAGCCGTCAACGTTGGCAGAGACTTGATGAAGACGCACTCAATTTGCGGATAGCTGCTCCGAGGTTTTAGTGTTAGCCAGAAACTGTAAAAGCCTTACAACTACTTTAGCTACAAGTATCGAATATTCTTAGCACTTTTGTCGATAATAAAAACCCAACACGCCAAATAAAAAGCTTATATTACCTGTCAGTGGAATAAGTCATATGGGCGGCGAGATAGATGCAGGGGAAGGGCAGAGAGGCTTGAATGGATTTCGTGAAACTGCCCACGTGCGGGTCTCCCCTGATGGTGCACGTGGTGCCATGGACACCTGCAACGTCACGAAAGAAGGTCAAGGTCATCATATCAACATCAAGATGGTTCAAGGAAACAATATGGCTAGCTATATAAACCGAATCCTGTGAATCTGTCCACGTGGGGGTCTGCCTTGAAGGAACATGTAGCACCGTTGACACCTGCAGAGAGACCATGGTCGTCAACATGCGGATCGTTGAAAACAACACAAAACAAAACAACGAACAACAACAAACCATAATAAAGCAACCATTCATGGTTAACAATATGAACTAAAGCCTGAGAAACTGGAAGATTTTGTGTCCCTTCCTTGACTTTGGTTGGCAAAGGAATATAAGTTGGTCGTGGTCTGTTTGTGTGTGTGTTTTTCTTAGCCCATCAGAGAGATAGATATATATATAGATAGATAGATAGATAGATAGATAGATAGATAGAGAGAGAGAGAGAGAGAGAGAGAGAGAGAGAGAGAGAGAGAGAGAGAGAGAGAGAGAGAGAGAGAGAGAGAGAGAACTCAACTCGACAACCCAACATTTTATTGTCCATAGCAATAAAGCCTTTAGGACAAGGGGGGGGGGGGGGGGGGGGGGGGGGGGGGGGGGGGGGGGGGGGGGGGGGGGGGGGGGGGGGGGGGATAATGCCAAATATGATATATAACAAATATGAGATATGATAGAAGTATTTTGACAAAAACAACATGTGCTTAAACACACACACACACACACACACACACACACACACACATACACACACACACACACACCCAACACACACACACACACACACACACACACACACACACACACACACACACACACACACACACACACACACACAGACACTCACACACTGTTGATGGGACTACAAGCAATGTAAAAATAAAATAAAATAAATAAATAACTGAAGCGTAGTGACCACGAGGTTAAAACAACATTGAAAACCAACAAAGCAGAAGAATGCCGAACTGACCTGTAGTGACCATCAAGCAGAGGGCCACACAGAAAGCGACGACAGTGATCGGGGTCATGGTGCCAGCAAAGCCCACTCAGGAGGTCGATGTCTGAAACATGAACGTCCTGTCCACATGAGATCTGCCACTTGGCCCTTTCACCCACTTCCCTCGTAACACACGCACACACGCGCGCGTACGCACATACGCACGCGTGTGCACACACACACGCACGCACGCACATACGCACGCGTGTGCACACACACGCACGCACGCACGAGCGCACACACACATTTTGGGGGTCCCAAAAACATGACGTTATTGAAAAAGTCCAAATTAAAATATGTAAAATGATTCTGGGAGTTGGTCGAGATGCTAAAATGTCAATCGCACTTGGAGAATGTGGGCGTTTTCCGATAGTTATTGACACACATATTCGACTGATTAAATACTGGTGTAAACTTGTAAACCTATCTCAGGATAGATTCCCTAAGCAGTTCTATAGCATGTTACACGCGCATGATTTGTCTGGGCGAAAGATCTGGGTTACTCAGGTCAGACGTTTAGGCTACTGTGCAGACATGGCTTCGGCTATGTTTGGGCAATGCAAAACCCTGGTCATATTCCATTGTTTGTAGAAGAGTTTAAGACTAGATTAAAAGATATGTCTTATCAACTTTGGTATGATTCTGTTTCTTCTGAAGATGATTACTGTTCATACCATCCAGAAATACTAAGAGCGAATTATATTGTAAATCTTGACATTATTACCCATAGACGTGTTATTTGCTTACTGAAATGTAACAGACTATCTCTGAATGGAATTCCGCGTTTTGGACAGTTAAGATCCGACCAATATTGCATACAATGTGATGGAAATCAGGTTGAAGATCTAGTGTATTTTGTGCTTATATGTCCAACGTATTCTAGTTTGAGAAAAATATATTTACCTTTGCATTACTATCTTTGCCAAAACCTTAAAGGAAAAGTTCCTATAAAAACTGCTTTGCTTAGTGTCGATTGTATGAAAATACGTAGCTAATTGTACTGCAAATGCTCAAAGGTTCATCTACATATTTGATGTTGGATATTGTTCGCTCTTTCTCCGTGTCATTATGGGCCAGATGGCCTGAAAAGACTGATTAAAAATGCATTGTTATTATTGTTGTTGATCAAAGTTGACCTACGGCCAAGAAGTTTATTTTTCTGCTCTTAAATATCTACTTAAGAAATTACAAAGTATTGACTTTAAGGCATATATTATACATTAGCTGTTGTTCTTTTAATTTATACAATAATATCAGTGTAATTTATTTACCAAACATTTACAATATCATAGTCGTCTAAAACACTTTAATTAAGTTAAAAGACGTTAAATTCAACAAAACACAAACGCAACAAAACAAACACACACACACACACACACACACACACACACACACACACACATACAGACACACACACACACAGACACACACACACACACACACACACACACACACTCACTCCACACACACACACACACACACACACACACACACACACCACACACACACACACACACACACATGCATTTCGTTTTATTGGCATTAATTGACACAATTAAATCACATGTCAATTAATGCCAATAAAACGAAATGCATGTACGTGTCAACCAGACAAAACAGACAAAAGATGAACTCCCAATTTCCACCACTATTTATTTGCAGCAACAAAATTGAAGAAGTTGATTCACATAAAACATTAGGTGTTGTCATTGACAAAGATCTGTAAAGTCTTTAGGGAAAGGTCTGTCTAGAAAAATACTCCAGCTATCTAAGATTAAACATTTCCTTGATAACCATTCTCGTAAACTCTTCTTTAATGCTCACATACTCTCAATGATCGATTATGCTTCAACATTATGGGATAGCTGTAGTGATACCAATTTAAAGATTATCAATCGTATGTACAAAAAAGCAATTAAAATAATTTTATTAAAATCAAGTTCACTTACCTATGAAGACTACAAACAACTAGATATACTAACTTTTCAAGACAGACTTTTCCTCAAAAAGGCAATCTGCATGCATAATATTGTCAACGGAAATGCTCCAAAAAAGATAACAGATACATTTACGACAAACAGAAGCAGACACACCCATTTACTCTCATTCCCTCGACCAAATAATAATCTATTCAAATTTAGTCTCCTCTATTCGGGTGGAGATTTATGGAACAAACTACCCTCCATTTAAAAAACATGAAAAACAAGAACTACTTCAAGAAAAAAATGAAAATGTATCTCTTTAACAGAACATAATTGATAACTTTATTCCAATTATTTGAAATAATGGAAACGTAGCCTACATAACATATTTTGGTAAGTAAATGTGATGTTTTAAATGTTTAGTTGTTGATGTTGATGTATATATTGTACATAATATGCTATTCGCCCAGTCCCCATCCTTTTTCCTGTTTTTTGTTGTTGGAATATTTTCTTGTTTCTTTAATTAATTGTTTTCTTGTATATTTTCCTTTTCTTGTTCGCGACTTTGGAATGTTTAGTTCTTTATTTTTTCTTTACATCATTTTTATGGATGGCTTGTTGAAAAAAAGCATGTTTTTGCTTATACAATGTTCTCATCTGGAAATAAAATTTTGACTTGACTTGACTTGACTCGACACACACACACACACCTTAACCTTCTGTTAAATGAAAGGAACGCTTGGGCAATGTTGGTGGAATGAGACTTGCCAAAATGCTAAACAAGAGAAAAAGGATAAAACAAAAGAATATAACTGAGAGAAAGATCCTAAAGAAAAAGCTAACCAACTTCTTGAGAAGAAACAACAACAAGCAAACAACAAACAAAATATATTATAAACGGGCAAGTAAAATGGCAATATTGGTCTTCATTCTGTGAAAATGAGGCGTCAAATTTTAAAGATATTCAAAACGTTCGGATGCAATTAAAAACAATGAAAAATGGGGTCAACCTTCCACAATATCCAGTTAAGTTAAACCTTCCACAATGTCCAGTTAAGTTAAACCTTCCACAATGTCCAGTTAAGTTAAACCTTCCACAATGTCCAGTTAAGTTAAACCTTCCACAATGTCCAGTTAAGTTAAACCTTCCACAATGTCCAGTTAAGTTAAACCTTCCACAATGTCCAGTTAAGTTCCCTTCTAATTTTGATAAAGCCGAAGCATTTGCCGATTTGTTTGCAAAAATACCAGTAGCATTGACAATTTATCAACAGAGAATAAAAAACATAGTGAAAATAAAGAAAATAAGGACATTTATAATAGTCCACAACCAGTGGAAGGTCATTATTTAAATACTTCAATAACATTGCAGGAAGTCAAAGAGTGTCTTATAAACTTCAATAAAAATAAATCAGTGGGCTTAGACGGTATTTCTAATGCAATGTTAAGTCACCTTCCGCGAAATGTGATATATTTTCTTTATCTTTTTTTCTCTCAAAAATGTTGGAGCGATGGTAAAATGCCTCGAATTTGGAAACAGTCTATCGTTGTTCTACTTCATAAGAAAGGGAAGCCAATTAGAGATATAAATAGCTATTGACCTATTGCATTAACATCAAATACATGTACATTGATGGACAAGATTATTTAAAAAAGACTAGTACATCATTGCAATAAAGACAATATTATACCAATCAACCAAGCTGGATTCCAGGCAGGCAGATCCACAATAGAACATATAATCAAACTTACAACGCATGTAAAGCATCAGTTTGCACGTCGTAAGTACGTACTTGCAACATTTTTTGACATAGGAAAAGCATATGAACAGGGGTGACACAAGCGGCTTTCATATAAAATAACAAAATATTGGTATTAGTGGAAACATGTACAATTATATTCAAGATTTTTTAAATTGTAGGCAGGAGATACATATTCTAATCCAAGGCCTTTAGAAATGGGCTTGCCTCAAGGATCAGTAATTTCTCCCTTATTGTTTAATATTTTAATTTCTGACCTACCCAAAGGCCTTTCTAAAGATACAGAGTTAGCTCAATTTACTGACGATATGTGTCTATGGATGAAAGTAATAATAAAAAATAAATACTTCATCAGGGTCACTGAATTATATTACAATTAAATACTAACACGAACTTAATAAAATCAATAACTTCTTACATGAAAACGGGCTTTCTCTTTCGCCAGAAAAAACTAATATGATGCTTTTTAACTCTGGTTATGATCCTGATAAACTTCCAATTTTCACCGTCGATGGGATTGTTTTAAGCTATGTTAAAAGTGTCAAATTCTTAGGTGTGATCTTAAGTAATAATCTAACATGGAATGCGCATATTGATCATATTTTGAATAAAGCAAGGGAAAGTTTAAACTTCCTTGAAATAGTAAGTAAACAATCTTGGGGGCAAGATACCAAAACATTAACAATTTTAGCAACTGCCCTTGTACGCTCTAGACTATCATATGCTCAAGAAGTAATTTTTAATGCAACTCATACTTTTGAATAAACTTCACAGGAAAGACTAGAATGCTGAAGGATCTAAAGCTCGTACCTCACAGGGAAGACTGAAGGGCTAAGGCTCACGAAACGTAGCAGCTTTCTGATGGACAGGTTTTTGCTTTCTCGTACAAGTGGTTCTGGTGCTTAAGACGTTATGAGGGACAGGTGGATGGAAGTTCAGTTTAACGTCGCGTATCGGCTTTCGCCATGTACGACGGGCTGAACAAACCAACCAGGATATAAACAAAAATTTATGTTCCTGAATCACTGTCTTAGCCAAAAGGCAGAGAAGCGATCAGAATATATGGCAATCCCTGGTGTTTTATAGGAAACAGTTCCCCCTTACAAGCGGGACTGGGGAAGGAGGGGTGTGGCCACTACGTCTGTGGGTGTGGCTTAGATGCACGTGACTCATCACCACGTGTCTGCACGTATTGATTGGCCATGCGAAAATCAAAGACCACCCTGGTCCTTCAGGTCTCAATGCACGTTAACATTTTTTCACTCTTTCCCCATGGTAACACAATGATATACCACTCATAAAGGTCTCTGTTCACGTGAACATTATTCACACACACAAAATCTGTATTTCCCCATGGCAACACAGCGAGTTGTAAGTCATATTATGAGTGGCCCACTATACTGTGTTTCAATGGGGGAAAAATATATTTTTTGAATATTGTTAACATGTACAGAGACCGTAATATTATGGTGTTTGCTTATGGGTATTATTTTCAATGTCATCAGTGTTTACTAAAGTGCATTTATAAGCATTGTTAATTATTGCCTTTTTACCCCTTTCCCTCTGTTCCCGTACGACTCAGGCATTCAATTTTAGTGATGACTTAGACCTATGGTAGTTATTTTGATTGCTATTGGTATTACTGAATTATTAACTCTATTAGCAGTACATTATGTTATTACAATATGTTGGATTTGTCAGCTACGTAATGTTTATGTTGGACTCATCAGTAATGAACGTGTGTGTGTCGTGTGGTGTGTGTGTGTGTGTGTGTGTGTGTGTGTGTGGTGTGTGTGGTGTTGTGTGTGGTGTGTATGTGTGTGTTGTGTGTGTGTGGGTGTGTGTGTGTGTGTGTGTGTGTGTGTGTGTGTGTGTTTGTGTGTGTGTTGTGTGTGTGTGTGTGTGTGTTGTGTGTGTGTGTGTGTGTGTTTGTGTGTGTGTGTGTGTGTGGTGTGTGTGTGTGTGTGTGTGTGTGTGTTTGTGATGTGTGTGTGTGGGTGGGTGTGTGTGTGTGTGTGTGGATGCTGTGTGTGTGTGTGTGTGTGTGTGTGTGTGTGTGTGTGTGTGTGTGAAATATTTCCCTTTCCACTGCCCACCCCCTTCTTGTTCATTGTCTATAATATTTACTATAAATTGTCGTTGTCGAAATATAGTCAATGCAATTCAACATAATGGTATCGAAACTACTGTTTTGTATTATAGTTTCACATTTCACTTTCAATGTACAATTGTGACAATTTTGAACAAATGAATGTTGACATTTCTTTGATGTTTACTCGCAATGCCGCATTTCCTCCTTATTCTTTTCTATTATCCTATATAGCTTTTGTTTATGTTATTATTTATATTAGCTATTCCAAACGGATTTTTGAAAGCTGACATCGCAACTAGCTTTTAGCATAGTGTGATATAACTTTTTATCCTGATTACAAAGATACGAAAAACGTTTTTGTGCTATTGTTAGTTTTCGGGTTAAGATTTTTTTAATATTTAAATTTTAGGGGTCATTTTACGTACCCTTAAAAATTGGGTGGGGTGCGATCTTTGCCGAGCCATAAAACATATGTATGCCTAACAAAAACACTTTAAATGAATGGTACAGTTTCTAACCAACCTGTACAATGCATGAGATTTTTCAGTCATTAACATTATTTATGTTTTCGTAAAATCGGATGCCAAAGATACGGAAAATATCGATTTTCAAGAATACTTTTGCATAACGCAGTGATTGGAAATACCAGCAAATATTCAAACGGCAATAATATCGATTCTAATATAGTGACATAAAGCTATTTGATATCGATAGAATTGGCAAAACAATATCCTGAGCTTAGTGGACTTGTTAAATTGCTCAGCAAATATTGTGTTGTTCTGTGCTAATAACCTTTTGACTAGTTGGCCTAATTCAGCTATCTATGACCCGAAAGCTATTTGATATCGATGGAATTGGCAAAACGAGATCTTGAGGTTAGTGGACTCGTTAAATTGCTCAGAATGTATTGTGTTATTGTGTGCTGCAGCCTTTTGGCTAGTTGGCCTTTTTCAACTATCTATGTCCCGAAAACGACTGTCTTGCCTCTGATCAATTATCAAAATGAGATATTGAGATCCTTGGTCTTTTTAAAGTGCTTAGTAGGCGCTATAGCTTTATGCTGCAGCCTTGGGGTTAGTTTGCCTTTGACAATCATGCATGCACAAGCGTCCTTCTTCTAGGCTAGTGACAGAGATGTACAAGTGATCAACACGCTATCTGCCTACCTATGAAGGCCACACAAACGACATTTAACACACAGTTGTAACTGCCTCTGGATGCTAACATACACGTGTATGAATATGACGTCATTATATTCATGACATCATTCTGAATTAGCTGCTGTCTTACCCTCGCAAGTGAGCGAAATTGAGACATTTCGTGATAGTTGGCTTAGCATTTTTTTTATAGCATTTTTTGTAAAAAGTACTTAGTTATCTTGATATCTTTATGAAGGCCCAAATGTGGCTGTGTCACGTTAAAATAAAACGTTTACTCAGACAAAAGGACGAGAAAAGAGGGGGAAAGGGGAGGGCAGAGATTGATGGGGTGGGGGGGGGGGGGGGGGGTGTGGGGGGGGGGGGGGGTGAGCAAGAAGAGACTTCTTTACTTCTTGCGATTATGTCGTAACCGCCGTTAGCCCCGTGGGGGCGAACGGTTTATCATTGTTGCTTTCTTTTTTGTTTGTTTGTAAAAAACCTCTACCGGAAGAGTAAATGTTTGTTTGTTGCTTATAGGAGGGATGATGAAGGGGAGGAGAGGGGAAGGGGGAGGGGAGTGAA
>CM065696.1:10972715-10995920 GCA_017654935.2 Phymorhynchus buccinoides | reverse complement strand
GTAAAGCTTTGAAAGTGGGCAACAATTACGTAGTGTTTTGTAATGTCAAGTTAATAATGTAATGTCAATTTGGGTTGTTGTTTGTCAACTCCTCCTTGTATGGCATGGCCTAGACAATTAAAAATTTGCTGACACCTGACTCCTGACCTCTCTCTCTCTCTCCTCAGTCCATCTCCTCTCTCGTCTTCTCTCTCTCTCTTCCTCTCTACTGCTCTCTCTCTCTCTCATCGTCTCATCATAAACAAACCTATACGCTCAAATACATATATACAATATATACAAACCAAAAGAAAGAAACTACATAAAATCCGTGGTGGTTTCCAATTTTAATACTAGCTTTCGAGAGGTGTCCTCTCTTCTTCAGGTATGACACACTGGTAAAAAGATATCACACGTAACAAACAAAATAATGACGTACAATGATGACCGCTGCATAGCAACAACAAACTGACGTAAAGGTTATTAATTACCATTGCTTTGCTTACTATTATACATATAACATACATATATATAACAAGATAACAAGATACACAGGCACATTAATACTTCGAGTACTTTTCAGTGTGATAGAGGATCAAGATGATGATTCAGATCAATAAACCACATGCACATCATATGAAACATGATATAAATAAAATTGACAAGAATGTGATCAAGAAACCAACAGATTAAATAATTAGGTTGCCTTGTTTGTCACACAGTATAAATTTGATTAGAAGACGTGATCAAACTTAATATTATATTAATCATTAAATGGGTCTTCTTAAAAACATCATCATGGAACCTTAACAGGCAACCGTTACCGGACGTAGACCTTGCATCAATGGTAGACAGGAAGCCAGAAATACACATAGAATGAATTTGATGTGTTGTAAACATCAACCTTTAATCTATGCTTACAAAACGTTCATATTCATGAGGTGAGTTTTTAATTTTTTCTTAAATAGATTCCTGTTTTTTATGCATTTCATTTTTTGGGGGTAACTGGTTCCATACGTTTCCACCTGAATAAAGAAACCTTGATTTGAATATATTGTTTTTTGGTCGAGGGAATGATAGTGAATGGCTATGTCTATGTTGGTTGGTTTCAAAAGTGCTTGTTATCTTTTTCGGAGCATTTCCGTTCACAACGTTATGCATACATAATGCTTTATTGAAGAAAAGTCTGTTGTGAAGTGTTAATATGTTTAGATTTTTGTAGTCATCACTTGTTAAGGAACTTGATTTTAACAAAATCAATTTAACAGCTTTTTTTATACATACGATGAACAATTTTCAAATTGGTCTCACTACAGTTATCCCACAATGTCGACGCATAATCAATCAATGATAGAATGTGGGCATTAAATCTAACATCTAATAAGTTTTTGATTTTAGTCAATTGGAACGGGGTTTTTTAAAGACGTTTTCCCAAGGATACAATCTGATCAGTCCAAGAGAGGTCTTTGTCAACAATGATACCTTATGCTTTATGAGAGTCAACTTCTTCAATTTTGTTGTTTCGTATATATAAAGATGGAAATTTGTTCTTCATTTTTTTGCCGTTTTTGCCTTGTTGTTGCGTACATGCACTTTGTTTTGGTTGTATTTAAGGACATGTGATTTAATTCAGTCCAGGTGACTATATTTTGAATACTATTTTGAAGTTTACATCCTAGTTGTTCGGCATCAGAAACATTTCACATTTACTTGAAATAGAACAGGGTAAATCATTCACATAAAGAGAAAATAAGAGAGGGCCAAGCACAGAGCCTTGAGGTACTCCATACTTGACTGGCAATCGTGCTGAAATTGTATTGTTTATAACCACTGACTGCACTCGATCGCTCAAAAAGGATGACATCAGATTTTTAAATTCTGGAGTTACCTTGTAAAGTTCTCGTTTTCGTAGCAACATTGATTGGTTAATCACATCAAAAGCTTTTTCAAAATCTATGAAGAGAATACCGTTAAATTTATTGTCGTTTACATTAAAAAGAAGGCTATCAATAAGCCGTATCAGTGCGCTATGGCAAGAATGATTTTTACGGAATCCGTGTGTGTGTGTGTGTGTGTGTGTGTGTGTGTGTGCGTGTGCGTGTGTGTGCGTGCGTGCGTGCTTGCGTGCGTGCGTGTGTGTGTGTGTGCGCACGCACGCGCGATGTGTGTGTGTGCGTGTGTGTGTGTGTATGTGTGCGTGTGTGTGTGTGTGTGTGTGTGTGTGTGTGTGTGTGTGCGTGTGCGTGTGTGCGTGTGCGTGCGTGTGTGCGTGTGCGTGTGCGTGCGCGTGCGTGCTTGCGTGCGCTTGTGTGTGTGTGCGCACGCACGCGCGATGTGTGTGTGTGTGTGTGTGTGTGTGTGTATGTGTGTGCGTGCGTGCGTGCGTGTGTGTGTGTGTGTGTGCGTGTGCGTGTGTGCGTGTGCGTGCGTGTGCGTGTGTGTGTGTGTGTGTGTGTGTGTGTGTGTGTGTGTGTGTGTGTGTGTGTGTGCGTGCGTGCGTGCGTGCGTGCGTGTGTGTGTGTGTGTGTGTGTGTGTGTGTGTGCGTGTGCGTGTGCGTGTGCGTGCGTGCGTGCGTGTGTGTGTGTGTGTGTGTGTGTGTGTGTGTGTGTGTGAGGATGTGAATCTAATCTTTCTGTCTGTGTGTTTCTGCATGTCGCACGCGGAGAGTAAACAGATTGGGGATTGGACACAGCACACACATGCACAGTACTGTCAAGTGGAAAAAGATCTCCGTACACGTAAACATTTTTCACTCTTCCCCCATGACAACACAATCATATGCAAGTCATCTTTAGGTCTCAAACTCAAACTCTCAAACTCCAATCATTTTTAATGATTAGGCCTTGTGCCCGTATCGCATATGGGCAGGTGGGGGGAGGAGGGAGTATATAAGTAGCAACTCCAAACCGAAGCGCGTCATTGGAAATGTGGTAATATTTCAGTCAAATTAGGTCAACTTTCAACGTTCGTATTTCACTTGCAATCGTGAACATCTGAATAAAACCACATCCAAGCTGTAAAATTGTCCGTCTCCTATTAATGTGTCTGTGTTTTTAGTTGGAAATTTGTAAAACGGAGCTGAAATCAGCGCTGCAACAACCCTACCGTTCGACTTTCGCGAAACGCCGTCGAAAGCGCGTCCCAAAATACTTTTTTCACCACCTTCACTTCACGGCTGTGTGCGTGGTGCGTATTACCGCTTCCACATCTAAACGCATACGAAACGAAAGTAGACACGCTGAGCCTGTTTTTAACAGCTATCCGCGTGTCCCAACCCAAAACCAACGGTGAAAAATGACGGTTAAAACCGTTACAGTGATGTCAAGACCCGTAAATATAAACTGTGCACGGCTGAAAAAAACACAGAACCTGCACCAACATCTTATCTATAATTTTTTGTCAAAACCTTTTTTGACCTTTCATTTCTCACCACGCACAGGATCACACAGTCGAGTTAACTGATCACATAATCCATGACGTAGCCGCCAGCCGTGGCTATGACGAGCAGATCTA
The DNA here is from genome assembly GCA_017654935.2 of Phymorhynchus buccinoides. Lineage (NCBI taxonomy): Eukaryota > Metazoa > Mollusca > Gastropoda > Neogastropoda > Raphitomidae > Phymorhynchus > Phymorhynchus buccinoides. The sequence goes on along the minus strand of CM065696.1, from coordinate 10,992,427 downwards.
CGCCGATCGTCACAGACAAAGGAAAACACGAAATTTCTGAAGAAAATCGTTTTTTAGGCTTTAAAATCAGATGAAGATTAGAATAAATGTTGTTATCCATGCACTTCACCATTAAAACTGATTTTATTGGCATCAAATAGATCAATAATTTACAGATTTGCGAGTCAAGTGAAGATTTAGATCAGACGCTCAGAATGCTTTGATGGTAGCATTGGAAAATCACATATCATATTTTTGTACACTTGAAGTTATTGATGTTTAAATACACAATAGCCTTTGGAGATGTTTTATTTTAGACCTCTTCAGAAAATTACTCCAAAAAGAAACAAATTTGAACGTAAATTAGAAAAGTTCAAGGTCACGTGACCTTGTCTCTCTTGTTGTTTAGTTAGCACACACGTTTTGAGTTTCATTTACAAAGTCGCTCGTTTTAATGTGACGTGTCTTTAAATTTAATAAGGTTGTGAAAAGCCAAAACAACTTACATTTTATTAAAAAAAACAAACACACACACAAAATGCTGCCAATATTAGAATTAGAGAGAGAGAGAGATATGTGTGGCGCGCGTGCATTTGTGAGTGTATGTGCACGCGTATCTGTCTGTGTGTGTGTGTGTGTGTGTGTGTGTACGCATGCTATATTCTTTGACATAAATTCTCAAATAGATCTAGATTCTTGATCATTGGACTAAACTAGATCAATCATCTTCTCGGAGGCATATTAATCTTTGTATAGTCCCACACGCAGATGAAATCGGTATGTGGGACAAGTGATATAACTAGTATTGAGTGTGTGTCTGTGGTTGTGTGAGCCTGCGAGCTTGCATGCGTAAATGCGTGCGTTCGCGCGCACGCACACATACACAGCCTACACACACGTACGCACGCATACGCACGCATAAACACGCGCCCGTATGCACACGCGCACGCATACACACACGCCAGTATACACGCGCGCACGCACACATAGCGCATACATACGCACAAACACACACACATACACAAACACTCGCACATACACATACACGCGCGCGCATACACAAACATACAAGAGAGAGAGCGAGAGAGAGAGAGAGAGAGAGAGAGAGAGAGAGAGAGAGAGAGAGAGAGAGAGAGAGAGAGATTTCAGGGCCATTAAGATTAATATAAAGGTTGAATGTTAATATAATGTCCAATCTGCAAATTTGAATAGTAGAACACCTGGCTAATGAAGTAGGCCAACTGTTCAAGGGTGGGCCTACTTAATGATTCTGAAAAATGTAGGCCTACCCCCCCCCCCCCCCCCACCACCCTCCATCTCTCAATTTGGGTGGGTGGGTGGGTGCGTGTGTGGGTGTGGGTGTGGGTGGGTGTGATTGTGTGTGTAGTCACGTGCACGCGTGCACCTCTCAATCTCTATTTATTATAAGTGTTTATAGAGAAGTGTGTTTATAGAGACAGAGACAAAGAATGGTTCATAAAAAAGATGGCAGAACTATTGCACTGTTTGTCAGTTCACTCAAATGCTTTATGTTAATCAAAAAGAAGAAAAAAGAGGGAGGGGGCAGTATGTGTTGTGAAAATCTTTGGCAAATAAAAATAATGGTATTTAGGACGGAAAATCTTCATTCTTCAAAATATATTTAATAAGTCTGTAAGTTATCGCGGGATATCGCGAGAAAGCTATAGTTTACGTAGTGTTCACTGTTCAGTCAACAGACGCAGCGGACTTTGTCTTGCTCGCTGATAGGTCTTCCTGTCTCTTTGTCTTTGACTTTGTCAGAAGATGGATGATGGGACAGTCTGTGAGAAAGATGTGGGGAAAGTCTGCAAGAAATATGTGGGGAAAGTCTGTGAGAAAGATGGGAGAAGTCTGTGAGAAAGGCGGGGAAAGTCTGTGAGGAATATGGTGGGAAAGTCTGTGAGAAAGATGTGAGGAAGGGGGGGAAAGTCTGTGAGAAAGATGGGGGGAAAGTCTGTGAGAAAGATGGAGAAAGTCTGTGAGAAAGGTGGGGAAAGTCTGTGAGAAAGATGAAAGTCTGTGAGAAAGATGGGGGGAAGTCTGTGAGAAAGATGGGGGGAAAGTCTGTGAGAAAGATGGGGAAAGTCTGTGTGGGGAAAGTCTGTGAGAAAGGGGTGGGGAAAGTCTGTGAGAAAGATGGTGGGGATCAAAGAAAGTGAGAAAGATGGGGAGAAAGTGTGAGAAATTCTGTGAGAAAGATGGTGGGAAAGTCTGTGAGAAAAATGGGGGGAGTCTGTGAGGAAGATGGGGGGGAATCTGTGAGAAAGATGGTGGGAAAGTCTGTGAGAAAGATGGGGAAAGTCTGTGAGAAAGGTGGGGAAAGTCTGTGAGGAAGATCCCGTGTGGGGGAAAGTGTGAGAAAGATGGGGAAAGTCTGTGCGAAAGATTGAAAAAAGTGAGAATATGGAAAAGTCTCTGAGAGTCTCTTCTGCGTAGAGTGGCATAGAAGTAACGCGTTCGCCTCGTGCACAGTAAACCGAGTTTGAAGCTGGGTACAGGGGATTTTTCCTCTCACTCTGCACTAGGCCTTATGGTCTGAACGTGGAGTCTTTCGGATGAGACAATAAACCGAGGTCCTGTGTGCCCATGCACTTAGCACACTTTAAACCCAGTGGCAACGAAAAATTTGTCATTTGGTCAAAATTTACACACACACACACACACACACACACACACACACACACACACACACACACACACACACACACACACACACACACACACACCTCCTCCCTCCTCATAAGCACACAAACATTTCCTCTTCGGTAGAGGTTTACAAACAAACAAAAAGAAAGCAACAATGATAAACCGTCGCCACGGGGCTAACGGTACATAATCTCAAGAAGTCTCTTTCTCTGCCCCCCCCCCCCCCCCCCCCCCCCCCCCCCACCCCATCAATCTCTGCCCTCCCCTTTCCCCCTCTTTTCTCTTCCTTTTGTCTGAGTAAACGTTTTTATTTTAATGCTGACACAGCCACATTCTGGGCTTCATAAAGATATCAAGATAACTAAGTACTTTTTACAAAAAATGCTATAAAAAAAAAATGCTACAGCCAACTATCACGAAATGTCTCAATTTCGCTCACTTGCCGAGGGTAAGACAGAGCTAATCAGAATGATGTCATGAATATAATGACGTCATATTCATACACGTGTATGTTAGCATCCAGAGGCAGTTACAACTGTGTGTTAAATGTCGTTTGTGTGGCCTTCATAGGTAGGCCGATAACGTTTTGATTACTTGTACATCTCTGTCACTAGCCTAGAAGAAGGGCGCTTGTGCATGCATGATTGTCAAAGGCAAACTAACCCCAAGGCTGCAGCATAAAGCTATAGCGCCTACTAAGCACTTTAAAAAGACCAAGGATCTCAATATCTCATTTTGATAATTGATCAGAGGCAAGACAGTCGTTTTCGGGACATAGATAGCTAAAAAAGGCCAACTAGCCAAAAGGCTGCAGCACAGAACAACACAATACATTCTGAGCAATTTAACGAGTCCACTAACCTCAAGATCTTCGTTTTGCCAATTCCATCGATATCAAATAGCTTTCTGTCACTTGATTAGAAGCAAAGTTATTGCAGTTTGAATATTTGCTGGTATTTCCAAACACTGCGTTATGCAAAAGTATTCTTGAAAATCGATATTTTCCGTATCTTTGGCATCCGATTTTACGAAAACATAAATAATGTTAATGACTGAAAAAATCTCATGCATTGTACAGGTTGATAAGAAACTGTACCATTCATTTAAAGTGTTTTTGTGATGCATAAATATGTTTTATGGCTCGGCAAAGATGGCACCCCACCCAATTTTCAAGGGTACGTAAAATGACCCCTAAAATTTAAATATTAAAAAAATCGTAACTCGAAAACTAACAATAGCACAAACACGTTTTTGGTATCTTTGTAATCAGGGTAAAAAGTTATATCACACTATGCTAAAAGCTAGTTGCGATGTCAGCTTTCAAAAATCCGTTTGGAATAGCTAATATAAATAATAACATAAACAAAAGCTATATAGGATAATGGAAAAGAATAAGGAGGAAATGCGGCATTGCGAGTAAACATCAAAGAAATGTCAACATTCATTTGTTCAAAATTGTCACAATTGTACATTGAAAGTGAAATGTGAAACTATAATACAAAACAGTAGTTTCGATACCATTATGTTGAATTGCATTGACTATATTTCGACAACGACAATTTATAGTAAATATTATAGACAATGAACAAGAAGGGGTGGGCAGTGGAAAGGGAAATATTTCACACACACACACACACACACACACACACACACACACACACACACACACACACACACACACACACACAAACACACACACACACACACAAACACACACACACACACACACACACACACACACACACACACACACACACACACACACACACACACACACACACACACACACACACACACACACACACACACAACACACACAAACACACACACACACACACACACACACACACACACACACACACACACACACACACATACACACACACACACACACACACACACACACACACACACACACACACACACACACACACACACACACACACACACACACACGTTCATTACTGATGAGTCCAACATAAACATTACGTAGCTGACAAATCCAACATATTGTAATAACATAATGTACTGCTAATAGAGTTAATAATTCAGTAATACCAATAGCAATCAAAATAACTACCATAGGTCTAAGTCATCACTAAAATTGAATGCCTGAGTCGTCCGGGAACAGAGGGAAAGGAAAAAGGCAATAATTGCAATGCTTATAAATGCACTTTAGTAAACACTGATGACTGAAAATAATACCCATAAGCAAACACCATAATATTACGGTCTCTGTACATGTTAACAATATTCAAAAAATATATTTTTCCCCCATTGAAACACAGTATAGTGGGCCACTCATAATATGACTTACAACTCGCTGTGTTGCCATGGGGAAATACAGATTTTGTGTGTGTGAATAATGTTCACGTGAACAGAGACCTTTATGAGTGGTATATCATTGTGTTACCATGGGAAGAGAGTGAAAAAATGTTAACGTGCATTGAGACCTGAAGGACCAGGGTGGTCTTTGATTTTCGCATGGCCAATCAATACGTGCAGACACGTGGTGATGAGTCACGTGCATCTAAGCCACACCCACAGACGTAGTGGCCACACCCCTCCTTCCCCAGTCCCGCTTGTAAGGGGGAACTGTTTCCTATAAAACACCAGGGATTGCCATATATTCTGATCGCTTCTCTGCCTTTTGGCTAAGACAGTGATTCAGGAATATAAATTTTTGTTTATATCCTGGTTGGTTTGTTCAGCCCGTCGTACATGGCGAAAGCCGATACGCGACGTTAAACTGAACTTCCATCCACCTGTCCCTCATAACGTCTGAAGCACCAGAACCACTTGTACGAGAAAGCAAAAACCTGTCCATCAGAAAGCTGCTACGTTTCGTGAGCCTTAGCCCTTCAGTCTTCCCTGTGAGGTACGAGCTTTAGATCCTTCAGCATTCTAGTCTTTCCTGTGAAGTTTATTCAAAAGTATGAGTTGCATTAAAAATTACTTCTTGAGCATATAGTAGTATTGAGCGTACAAGGACAGTTGCTAAAATGGTTAAACTTTTGGTATCTTGCCCCCAAGATTGTTTACTTACTATTTCAAGGAAGTTTAAACTTTCCCTTGCTTTATTCAAAATATGATCAATATGCGCATTCCATGTTAGATTATTACTTAAGATCACACCTAAGAATTTGACACTTTTAACATAGCTTAAAACAATCCCATCCACGGTGAAAATTGGAAGTTTATCAGGATCAGGAGTTAAAAAGCATCATATTAGTTTTTTCTGGCGAAAGAGAAAGCCCGTTTTCATGTAAGAAGTCATTGATTTTATTAAGTTCGTGTTAGTATTTAATTGTAATATAATTCAGTGACCCTGATGAAGTATTTATTTTCATTATTACTTTCATCCATAGACACATATCGTCAGTAAATTGAGCTAACTCTGTATCTTTAGAAAGGCCTTTGGGTAGATCAGAAATTAAAATATTAAACAATAAGGGAGAAATTACTGATCCTTGAGGCAAGCCCATTTCTAAAGGCCTTGGATTAGAATATGTATCTCCTGCCTACAATTTAAAAAATCTTGAATATAATTGTACATGTTTCCACTAATACCAATATTTTGTTATTTTATATGAAAGCCGCTTGTGTCACCCCTGTTCATATGCTTTTCCTATGTCAAAAAATGTTGCAAGTACGTACTTACGACGTGCAAACTGATGCTTTACATGCGTTGTAAGTTTGATTATATGTTCTATTGTGGATCTGCCTGCCTGGAATCCAGCTTGGTTGATTGGTATAATATTGTCTTTATTGCAATGATGTACTAGTCTTTTTTAAATAATCTTGTCCATCAATGTACATGTATTTGATGTTAATGCAATAGGTCAATAGCTATTTATATCTCTAATTGGCTTCCCTTTCTTATGAAGTAGAACAACGATAGACTGTTTCCAAATTCGAGGCATTTTACCATCGCTCCAACATTTTTGAGAGAAAAAAAGATAAAGAAAATATATCACATTTCGCGGAAGGTGACTTAACATTGCATTAGAAATACCGTCTAAGCCCACTGATTTATTTTTATTGAAGTTTATAAGACACTCTTTGACTTCCTGCAATGTTATTGAAGTATTTAAATAATGACCTTCCACTGGTTGTGGACTATTATAAATGTCCTTATTTTCTTTATTTTCACTATGTTTTTTATTCTCTGTTGATAAATTGTCAATGCTACTGGTATTTTTGCAAACAAATCGGCAAATGCTTCGGCTTTATCAAAATTAGAAGGGAACTTAACTGGACATTGTGGAAGGTTTAACTTAACTGGACATTGTGGAAGGTTTAACTTAACTGGACATTGTGGAAGGTTTAACTTAACTGGACATTGTGGAAGGTTTAACTTAACTGGACATTGTGGAAGGTTTAACTTAACTGGACATTGTGGAAGGTTTAACTTAACTGGATATTGTGGAAGGTTGACCCCATTTTTCATTGTTTTTAATTGCATCCGAACGTTTTGAATATCTTTAAAATTTGACGCCTCATTTTCACAGAATGAAGACCAATATTGCCATTTTACTTGCCCGTTTATAATATATTTTGTTTGTTGTTTGCTTGTTGTTGTTTCTTCTCAAGAAGTTGGTTAGCTTTTTCTTTAGGATCTTTCTCTCAGTTATATTCTTTTGTTTTATCCTTTTTCTCTTGTTTAGCATTTTGGCAAGTCTCATTCCACCAAACATTGCCCAAGCGTTCCTTTGATTTAACAGAAGGTTAAGGTGTGTGTGTGTGTGTCGAGTCAAGTCAAGTCAAGTCAAAATTTTATTTCCAGATGAGAACATTGTATAAGCAAAACATGCTTTTTTTCAACAAGCCATCCATAAAATATGATGTAAAGAAAAAATAAAGAACTAAACATTCCAAAGTCGCGAACAAGAAAAGGAAAATATACAAGAAAACAATTAATTAAAGAAACAAGAAAATATTCCAACAACAAAAAACAGGAAAAAGGATGGGGACTGGGCGAATAGCATATTATGTACAATATATACATCAACATCAACAGCTAAACATTTAAAACATCACATTTACTTACCAAAATATGTTATGTAGGCTACGTTTCCATTATTTCAAATAATTGGAATAAAGTTATCAATTATGTTCTGTTAAAGAGATAAATTTTCATTTTTTTCTTGAAGTAGTTCTTGTTTTTCATGTTTTTTAAAATGGAGGGTAGTTTGTTCCATAAATCTCCACCCGAATAGAGGAGACTAGATTTGAATAGATTATTATTTGGTCGAGGGAATGAGAGTAAATGGGTGTGTCTGCTTGTGTTTGTCGTAAATGTATCTGTTATCTTTTTTGGAGCATTTCCGTTGACAATATTATGCATGCAGATTGCCTTTTTGAGGAAAAGTCTGTCTTGAAAAGTTAGTATATCTAGTTGTTTGTAGTCTTCATAGGTAAGTGAACTTGATTTTAATAAAATTATTTTAATTGCTTTTTTGTACATACGATTGATAATCTTTAAATTGGTATCACTACAGCTATCCCATAATGTTGAAGCATAATCGATCATTGAGAGTATGTGAGCATTAAAGAAGAGTTTACGAGAATGGTTATCAAGGAAATGTTTAATCTTAGATAGCTGGAGTATTTTTCTAGACAGACCTTTCCCTAAAGACTTTACAGATCTTTGTCAATGACAACACCTAATGTTTTATGTGAATCAACTTCTTCAATTTTGTTGCTGCAAATAAATAGTGGTGGAAATTGGGAGTTCATCTTTTGTCTTTTTTGTCTGGTTGATACGTACATGCATTTCGTTTTATTGGCATTAATTGACATGTGATTTAATTGTGTCAATTAATGCCAATAAAACGAAATGCATGTGTGTGTGTGTGTGGTGTGTGTGTGTGTGTGTGTGTGTGTGTGTGTGTGTGTGTGTGTGTGAGTGTGTGTGTGTGTGTGTGTGTGTGTGTCTGTGTGTCTGTGTGTGTGTGTCTGTATGTGTGTGTGTGTGTGTGTGTGTGTGTGTGTGTGTGTGTGTGTGTGTGTTTGTTTTGTTGCGTTTTGTTTTGTTGAATTTAACGTCTTTTAACTTAATTAAAGTGTTTTAGACGACTATGATATTGTAAATGTTTGGTAAATAAATTACACTGATATTATTGTATAAATTAAAAGAACAACAGCTAATGTATAATATATGCCTTAAAGTCAATACTTTGTAATTTCTTAAGTAGATATTTAAGAGCAGAAAAATAAACTTCTTGGCCGTAGGTCAACTTTGATCAACAACAATAATAACAATGCATTTTTAATCAGTCTTTTCAGGCCATCTGGCCCATAATGACACGGAGAAAGAGCGAACAATATCCAACATCAAATATGTAGATGAACCTTTGAGCATTTGCAGTACAATTAGCTACGTATTTTCATACAATCGACACTAAGCAAAGCAGTTTTTATAGGAACTTTTCCTTTAAGGTTTTGGCAAAGATAGTAATGCAAAGGTAAATATATTTTTCTCAAACTAGAATACGTTGGACATATAAGCACAAAATACACTAGATCTTGAACCTGATTTCCATCACATTGTATGCAATATTGGTCGGATCTTAACTGTCCAAAACGCGGAATTCCATTCAGAGATAGTCTGTTACATTTCAGTAAGCAAATAACACGTCTATGGGTAATAATGTCAAGATTTACAATATAATTCGCTCTTAGTATTTCTGGATGGTATGAACAGTAATCATCTTCAGAAGAAACAGAATCATACCAAAGTTGATAAGACATATCTTTTAATCTAGTCTTAAACTCTTCTACAAACAATGAAGTATGACCAGGGTTTTGCATTGCCCAAACATAGCCGAAGCCATGTCTGCACAGTAGCCTAAACGTCTGACCTGAGTAACCCAGATCTTTCGCCCAGACAAATCATGCGCGTGTAACATGCTATAGAACTGCTTAGGGAATCTATCCTGAGATAGGTTTACAAGTTTACACCAGTATTTAATCAGTCGAATATGTGTGTCAATAACTATCGCAAAACGCCCACATTCTCCAAGTGCGATTGACATTTTAGCATCTCGACCAACTCCCAGAATCATTTTACATATTTTAATTTGGACTTTTTCAATAACGTCATGTTTTTGGGACCCCCAAAATGTGTGTGTGCGCTCGTGCGTGCGTGCGTGTGTGTGTGCACACGCGTGCGTATGTGCGTGCGTGCGTGTGTGTGTGCACACGCGTGCGTATGTGCGTACGCGCGCGTGTGTGCGTGTGTTACGAGGGAAGTGGGTGAAAGGGCCAAGTGGCAGATCTCATGTGGACAGGACGTTCATGTTTCAGACATCGACCTCCTGAGTGGGCTTTGCTGGCACCATGACCCCGATCACTGTCGTCGCTTTCTGTGTGGCCCTCTGCTTGATGGTCACTACAGGTCAGTTCGGCATTCTTCTGCTTTGTTGGTTTTCAATGTTGTTTTAACCTCGTGGTCACTACGCTTCAGTTATTTATTTATTTTATTTTATTTTTACATTGCTTGTAGTCCCGTCAACAGTGTGTGAGTGTCTGTGTGTGTGTGTGTGTGTGTGTGTGTGTGTGTGTGTGTGTGTGTTTGTGTGTGTGTGTGTGTGTGTGTGTGTGGGTGTGTGTGTGTGTGTGTATGTGTGTGTGTGTGTGTGTGTGTGTGTGTGTGTTTAAGCACATGTTGTTTTTGTCAAAATACTTCTATCATATCTCATATTTGTTATATATCATATTTGGCATTATCCCCCTCCCCCCCCCCCCCCCCCCCCCCCCCCCCCCCCCCTTGTCCTAAGGGCTTTATTGCTATGGACAATAAAATGTTGGGTTGTCGAGTTGAGTTCTCTCTCTCTCTCTCTCTCTCTCTCTCTCTCTCTCTCTCTCTCTCTCTCTCTCTCTCTCTCTCTCTCTCTCTCTCTCTCTCTCTCTCTCTCTCTATCTATCTATATCTATCTATATATATATATATATCTCTCTGGTGGGCTAAGAAAAACACACACACAAACAGACCACGACCAACTTATATTCCTTTGCCAACCAAAGTCAAGGAAGGGACACAAAATCTTCCAGTTTCTCAGGCTTTAGTTCATATTGTTAACCATGAATGGTTGCTTTATTATGGTTTGTTGTTGTTCGTTGTTTTGTTTTGTGTTGTTTTCAACGATCCGCATGTTGACGACCATGGTCTCTCTGCAGGTGTCAACGGTGCTACATGTTCCTTCAAGGCAGACCCCCACGTGGACAGATTCACAGGATTCGGTTTATATAGCTAGCCATATTGTTTCCTTGAACCATCTTGATGTTGATATGATGACCTTGACCTTCTTTCGTGACGTTGCAGGTGTCCATGGCACCACGTGCACCATCAGGGGAGACCCGCACGTGGGCAGTTTCACGAAATCCATTCAAGCCTCTCTGCCCTTCCCCTGCATCTATCTCGCCGCCCATATGACTTATTCCACTGACAGGTAATATAAGCTTTTTATTTGGCGTGGTGGGTTTTTATTATCGACAAAATTGCTAGGAATATTCGATACTTGTAGTTAAAGTAGTTGTAAGGCTTTTACAGTTTCTGGCTAACACTAAAACCTCGGAGCAGCTATCCGCAAATTGAGTGCGTCTTCATCAAGTCTCTGCCAACGTTGACGGCTCGATCTATGCTTGTCTGCCTGATCTCTCTCTCTCTTCGAATTTCATAGATATCTGTGACTAGAAAAGTAATACCATGTCTTGCCCTTTCACTCACTGTTCCCACAATCAGGAGCTTTCGATTATCAGAAAGCAAAGTCTGATTATACCATCCTTTCGTAGCATAGCTGTACTAACACGTTGGCAAACATGCACATCAACACCCCTTCTTCCATTTCTCGGTTCTCTCCGCTTGTCTCAGTCTTGCCTTTCTCACTGCAGACTGAGCACTAAACCTCTATCGTTTTCTATATTTATCGTTAATTTTCATCCATTTACACGATTAAAAATGTACATTCAATTATAGTAGAAGCAAATCAATCCTGACGCTGAAAAGGACTCCTGCGGGCATTAGAGCTTAAAGCTTTGCGAAATCTTGGCATAAGATTGATAGGAACAGCGCTGTTGAAAAGACGACGATTTTTTTCTTTCTGTCCACATAGCGGGGATGTCCACGTCAAGGTGTACACCTCCAGTGGACTGGACACTTTCCGTGGACGCTATTTCGTGGATGAGGTCAAGGTGGTTGTGGACGATAACGCTGGTGGCTACAAAGCCGAATACAAATCTGATGCAACAATGATTATGGTAAGCGTCATTTCACTTCTGCTTTGTTGTGTAGAATGGAACACAGTCTGCTTTGTTGTGTAGAATGGAGCACAGTCTGCTTTGTTGTGTAGAATGGAGCACTGTCTGCTTTGTTGTGTAGAATGGAGCACAGTCTGCTTTGTTGTGTAGAATGGAGCACAGTCTGCTTTGTTGTGTGTAGAATGGAGCACAGTCTGCTGCTTTGTTGTGTAGAATGGAGCACAGTCTGCTTTGTTGTGTAGAATGGAGCACAGTCTGCCTTGTTGTGTGACAGAATGGAGCACAGTCTGCTTTGTTGTGTAGAATGGAGCACAGTCTGCTTTGTTGTGTAGAATGGAGCACAGTCTGCTTTGTTGTGTAGAACACAATGGAGCACAGTCTGCTTTGTTGTGTGCACACAGAATGGAGCACAGTCTGCTTTGTTGTGTAGAATGGAGCACAGTCTGCTTTGTTGTGTAGAATGGAGCACAGTCTGCTTTGTTGTGTAGAATGGAGCACAGTCTGCTTTGTTGTGTAGAATGGAGCACAGTCTGCTTTGTTGTGTAGAATGGAGCACAGTCTGCTTTGTTGTGTAGAATGGAGCACAGTCTGCTTTGTTTGTGTAGAATGGAGCACAGTCTGCTTTGTTGTGTAGAATGGAGCACAGTCTGCTTTGTTTGTGTAGAATGGAGCACAGTCTGCTTTGTTGTGTAGAATGGAACACAGTCTGCTTTGTTGTGTAGAATGGAACACAGTCTGCTTTGTTGTGTAGAATGGAACACAGTCTGCTTTGTTGTGTAGAATGGAAGCACAGTCTGCTTTGTTGTGTAGAATGGAACACAGTCTGCTTTGTTGTGTAGAATGGAGCACAGTTTGCTTTGTTGTGTAGAATGGAACACAGTCTGCTTTGTTGTGTAGAATGGAACACAGTCTGCTTTGTTGTGTAGAATGGAACACAGTCTGCTTTGTTGTGTAGAATGGAGCACAGTCTGCTTTGTTGTGTAGAATGGAACACAGTTTGCTTTGTTGTGTAGAATGGAGCACAGTCTGCTTTGTTGTGTAGAATGGAGCACAGTCTGCTTTGTTGTGTAGAATGGAGCACAGTCTGCTTTGTTGTGTAGAATGGAGCACAGTCTGCTTTGTTGTGTAGAATGGAGCACAGTCTGCTTTGTTGTGTAGAATGGAGCACAGTCTGCTTTGTTGTGTAGAATGGAGCACAGTCTGCTTTGTTGTGTAGAATGGAGCACAGTCTGCTTTGTTGTGTAGAATGGAGCACAGTCTGCTTTGTTGTGTAGAATGGAACACAGTCTGCTTTGTTGTGTAGAATGGAGCACAGTTTGCTTTGTTGTGTAGAATGGAACACAGTCTGCTTTGTTGTGTGACAGAATGGAGCACTGTCTGCTTTGTTGTGTAGAATGGAGCACAGTTTGCTTTGTTGTGTAGAATGGAGCACAGTTTGCCTTGTTGTGTAGAATGGAGCACAGTTTGCTTTGTTGTGTAGAATGGAGCACAGTCTGCTTTGTTGTGTGTGTAGCAATGGAACACAGTTTGCTTTGTTGTGTAGAATGGAGCACAGTTTGCTTTGTTGTGTAGAATGGAGCACAGTCTGCTTTGTTGTGTGACAGAATGGAGCACTGTCTGCTTTGTTGTGTGACAGAATGGAGCACAGTCTGCTTTGTTGTGTGACAGAATGGAACAGTCTGCTTTGTTGTGTCTCAGATTGGAACAGTCTGCTTTATTGTGTCTCTGAATGGAACAGTTTTTAACTTTGTGTTCTAGAATGGAACAGTTTTTAACGTTGTGTTCTAGAATGGAACAGTCTTTAGCGATGTGTTCTATAATGGAACAGTCTTTAACGTTGTGTTCTAGAATGGAACAGTCTTTAGCGTTGTGTTCTAGAATAGAACAGTGTTTAACGTTGTGTTCTAGAATGGAGCAGTCTTTAGCGTTGTGTTCTAGAATGGAACAGCCTTAACCTTGTGTTCTAGAATGGAACAGTCTTTAGCGTTGTGTTCTAGAATGGAACAGTCTTTAACGTTGTGTTATAGAATGGAACAATGTTTAACTTTGTGTTCTAGAATGGAACAGTCTTTAACGTTGTGTTCTAGAATGGAACAGTCTTTAGCGTTGTGTTCTAGAATGGAACAGTCTTTAACGTTGTGTTCTAGAATGGAACAGTGTTTAACGTTGTGTTCTAGAATGGAACAGTCTTTAACGTTGTGTTCTAGAATGGAACAGTCTTTAACGTTGTGTTCTAGAATGGAACAGTCTTTAACGTTGTGTTCTAGAATGGAGCACCACCTGCCTGGCAAGTCAATACCACTGGCATTATTCCCGGCGAAGTGAGCATCACAACGGACTTCGATTCTGTCAATGGAGTGGCCATCCTGTGGGCTGGTGTGACTGGACACACGGATTTCAACGTGAAGGTCAAGTTCTTTCCTCGGACTGTTGACCATCCCTCCGACCGTGGATTTAAAGTCAGGGTAAGTAACAACAACATGAATTAATGTAGGCCTACCTGTGTAAAAAGTTAGATTTTATTTGTGTATTACGTCTTAAGTAGAAATTAGATGGTTATGTTTACCTTACAGTTGCCTTTCTAAAGTTATAAGAAAGAGAGAGAGAGAGAGGGGGGGAGAGAGAGAGAGAGAGAGAGAGAGAGAGAGAGAGAGAGAGAGAGAGAGAGAGAGAGAGAGAGAGAGAGAGAGAGAGAGAGAGAGAGAGAGAGAGAGAGAGAGAGAGAGAGAGAGAGAGAGAGAGAGAGAGAGAGAGAGAGAGAGTAAATTGCTGGTATGCCGAATTAGGTGGCTTAAACCATGTGCACGTGCGTATCAGGACTGTTATGTTGGATGTGCTCTGTCTGTCTGTCTTTCATCTCTACCCCCACCCACACCTCCCCCTCTCTCTCTCTCTCTCTCTCTCTCTCTCTCTCTCTCTCTCTCTCTCTCTCTCTCTCTCTCTCTCTCTCTCTCTCTCTCTCTCTCTCTCTCTTTGTATGTGTACGCGTGTATGTGTTGAAATAGGAGCATTCATAACATTATGCTACAAACCTACTGACATCTTTTGACTATATACATTGTAAACTAATGTTTAAGGGGGTGACACAAAAAGGCTTAGTAAACCACTCTTTGTGTTGTTTCCTGATATATCTGATAAGTAAGACGAATAAGGGTACACGGAATACTGTTATTTAAGCGTTGAGATTCACAAAGAACATCATGTCCAACTATTGTGCCATAGCGAGTTTCATTGTGAAGTATTTTTGTACAGTCGACACGTAAGAATGCACTACATTGTTATGCAAAGAATTCTTAATGCTGATGATATGTAAGACTACTACGAAGTTCATTGAGGTTTGTTGTTTATGGATATTCGTGTAAACCTAAATTCAAATTGTAAACTGATTATTTTTCTTGACGGTGGCCTGTAAAATGAACTACACTGCAAGGTATTGTTACTGTGTTCTATTCTCATTGCTACATTATTGCATTCTGTTACAAACGTTGTTTCAAAAGCTGTTCTGTTTTCTGAACAGACATCGTCTGGCACTACGAGTTTTCTGTCGTTCCCCGATGCAATGTGCTCTACCTTAGATGACACCTCAGGAACTTCAGCCATCTCTGGCACCTACACTAATGAAACCAAGCTTCTGTTGGCTGCTCTGGGGCAAGGAGCTGACCAAGACGAGTAAGTTCACTTCAATGGTCTGTTCTCTAAGGAGCTGATCAGGACAAGTAAGTTCAATTCAATGGTCAGTTGTCCAAGAAGCTAAAGTTTGTTATCTAAGGCGCTGATCAGGACAAGTGAGTTCACTTTAATGGTTTGTTCTCTAAGGAGCTGATCAGGACAAGTAAGTTCAATTCAATGGTCAGTTGTCCAAGAAGCTAAAGTTTGTTATCTAAGGCGCTGATCAGGACAAGTAAGTTCACTTCAGTGGATTGTTCCCTAAGGAGCTGATCAGGACAAGTGAGTTCACTTCAAGGTTTTTTTCTCTGAGGCAAGGAAGTGTTACATGAGAAGGAGCTGATCAGGACAAGTGAGCTCACTTCAATGGTTTGTTCTCTAAGGAGCTGATCAGGACAAGTAAGTTCACTTCAATGGCTTGTTCTCTAAGGAGCTGATCAGGACAAGTAAGTTCAATTCAATGGCTTGTTCGCCAAGGAGCTGATCAGGACAAGTGAGTTCACTTCAATGGTTTGTTCTCTAAGGAGCTGATCAGGACAAGTGAGTTCACTTCAATGGTTTGTTCTCTAAGGAGCTGATCAGGACAAGTAAGTTCAATTCAATGGCTTGTTCGCCAAGGAGCTGATCAGGACAAGTGAGTTCACTTCAATGGTTTGTTCTCTAAGGAGCTGATCGGGACAAGTGAGTTCACTTCAATGGTTTGTTATCTAAGGAGCTGATCAGGACAAGTGAGTTCACTTCAATGGTTTGTTCTCCAAGGAGCTGATCAGGACAAGTGAGTTCACTTCAATGGTTTGTTCTCTAAGGAGCTGATCAGGACAAGTAAGTTCACTTCAATGGTTTGTTCTCTAAGGAGCTGATCAGGACAAGTGAGTTCACTTCAATGGTTTGTTCTCTAAGGAGCTGATCAGGACAAGTAAGTTCAATTCAATGGCTTGTTCGCCAAGGAGCTGATCAGGACAAGTGAGTTCATTTCAATGGTTTGTTCTCTAAGGAGCTGATCAGGACAAGTGAGTTCACTTCAATGGTTTGTTATCTAAGGAGCTGATCAGGACAAGTGAGCTCACTTTAATGGTTTGTTCTCCAAGGAGCTGATCAGGACAAGTGAGTTCACTTCAATGGTTTGTTCTCTAAGGAGCTGATCAGGACAAGTAAGTTCACTTCAATGGTTTGTTCTCTAAGGAACTGATAAGACAAGTGAGTTCACTTCAATGGTTTGTTCTCTAAGGAGCTGATCAGGACAAGTAAGTTCACTTCAATGGTTTGTTCTCTAAGGAGCTGATCAGGACAAGTGAGTTCACTTCAATGGTCTGTTCTCTAAGGAGCTGATCAGGACAAGTGAGTTCACTTCAATGGTTTGTTCTCTAAGGAGCTGATCAGGACAAGTGAGTTCACTTCAATGGTTTGTTCTCTAAGGAGCTGATCAGGACAAGTAAGTTCACTTCAATGGTTTGTTCTCTAAGGAGCTGATCAGGACAAGTGAGTTCACTTCAATGTTTGTTCTCTAAGGAGCTGATCAGGACAAGTGAGTTCACTTCAATGTTTGTTATCTAAGGAGCTGACAAAGACAAGTTCTCTTCAATGTTTGTTATCTAAGGAGCTGATCAGGACAAGTAAGTTCACTTCAATGTTTGTTATCTAAGGAGCTGATCAGGACAAGTAAGTTCACTTCAATGGTTTGTTCTCTAAGGAGCTGATCAGGACAAGTGAGTTCACTTCAATGTTTGTTATCTAAGGAGCTGATCAGGACAAGTTCTCTTCAATGTTTGTTATCTAAGGAGCTGATCAGGACAAGTAAGTTCACTTCAATGTTTGTTCTCTAAGGAGCTGATCAGGACAAGTAAGTTCACTTCAATGGTTTGTTCTCTAAGGAGCTGATCAGGACAAGTGAGTTCACTTCAATGGTTTGTTCTCTAAGGAGCTGATCAGGACAAGTAAGTTCACTTCAATGTTTGTTATCTAAGGAGCTGACCAGGACAAGTAAGTTCTCTTCAATGGTTTGTTCTCTGGGGCAAGGAGCTGATCGGGACAAGTAAGTTCACTTCAATGTTTGTTATCTAAGGAGCTGATCAGGACAAGTAAGTTCACTTCAATGTTTGTTATCTAAGGAGCTGATCGGGACAAGTAAGTTCACTTCAATGTTTGTTATCTAAGGAGCTGATCAGGACAAGTAAGTTCACTTCAATGGTTTGTTCTCTGAGGAGCTGATCAGGACAAGTAAGTTCACTTCAATGGTTTGTTCTCTGAGGAGCTGATCAGGACAAGTGAGTTCACTTCAATGGTTTGTTCTCTGAGGAACTGATCAGGACAAGTGAGTTCACTTCAATGGTTTGTTCTCTAAGGAGCTGATCAGGACAAGTGAGTTCACTTCAATGGTTTGTTCTCTAAGGAACTGATCAGGACAAGTGAGTTCACTTCAATGGTTTGTTCTCTACGGAGCTGATCAGGACTAGTAAGTTCACTTCAATGGTTTGTTCTCTAAAGAACTGATCAGGACAAGTGAGTTCACTTCAATGTTTGTTATCTAAGGAGCTGACCAGGACAAGTAAGTTCACTTCAATGGTTTGTTCTCTGGGGCAAGGAGCTGATCAGGACAAGTAAGTTCACTTCAATGGTTTGTTCTCTAAGGAGCTGATCAGGACAAGTAAGTTCACTTCAATGGTTTGTTCTCTGAGGAACTGATCAGGACAAGTGAGTTCACTTCAATGGTTTGTTCTCTAAGGAACTGATCAGGACAAGTGAGTTCACTTCAATGGTTTGTTCTCTAAGGAGCTGATCAGGACAAGTGAGTTCACTTCAATGGTTTGTTCTCTAAGGAGCTGATCAGGACAAGTAAGTTCACTTCAATGGTTTGTTCTCTAAGGAGCTGATCAGGACAAGTGAGTTCACTTCAATGGTTTGTTCTCTAAGGAGCTGATCATGACAAGTAAGTTCACTTCAATGGTTTGTTCTCTAAGGAGCTGATCAGGACAAGTAAGTTCACTTCAATGTTTGTTATCTAAGGAGCTGATCAGGACAAGTAAGTTCACTTCAATGGTTTGTTCTCTAAGGAGCTGATCAGGACAAGTAAGTTCACTTCAATGTTTGTTATCTAAGGAGCTGATCAGGACAAGTAAGTTCACTTCAATGGTTTGTTCTCTAAGGAGCTGATCAGGACAAGTGAGTTCACTTCAATGGTTTGTTCTCTAAAGAACTGATCGGGACAAGTAAGTTCACTTCAATGGTTTGTTATCTAAGGAGCTGATCAGGACAAGTAAGTTCACTTCAATGGTTTGTTCTCTAAGGAGCTGATCAGGACAAGTGAGTTCACTTCAATGGTTTGTTCTCTAAGGAGCTGATCATGACAAGTAAGTTCACTTCAATGGTTTGTTCTCTAAGGAGCTGATCAGGACAAGTAAGTTCACTTCAATGTTTGTTATCTAAGGAGCTGATCAGGACAAGTAAGTTCACTTCAATGGTTTGTTCTCTAAGGAGCTGATCAGGACAAGTAAGTTCACTTCAATGTTTGTTATCTAAGGAGCTGATCAGGACAAGTAAGTTCACTTCAATGGTTTGTTCTCTAAGGAGCTGATCATGACAAGTGAGTTCACTTCAATGGTTTGTTCTCTAAGGAACTGATCAGGACAAGTAAGTTCACTTCAATGTTTGTTATCTAAGGAGCTGATCAGGACAAGTGAGTTCACTTCAATGGTTTGTTCTCTAAGGAGCTGATCATGACAAGTAAGTTCACTTCAATGGTTTGTTCTCTAAGGAGCTGATCAGGACAAGTAAGTTCACTTCAATGGTTTGTTCTCTAAGGAGCTGATCAGGACAAGTAAGTTCACTTCAATGGTTTGTTCTCTAAGGAGCTGATCAGGACAAGTAAGTTCACTTCAATGGTTTGTTCTCTAAGGAGCTGATCATGACAAGTAAGTTCACTTCAATGGTTTGTTCTCTAAGGAGCTGATCAGGACAAGTAAGTTCACTTCAATGGTTTGTTCTCTAAGGAGCTGATCAGGACAAGTAAGTTCACTTCAATGTTTGTTATCTAAGGAGCTGATCATGACAAGTGAGTTCACTTCAATGGTTTGTTCTCTAAGGAGCTGATCAGGACAAGTAAGTTCACTTCAATGGTTTGTTCTCTAAGGAGCTGATCAGGA
>CM065696.1:10960215-10970215 GCA_017654935.2 Phymorhynchus buccinoides | reverse complement strand
GCGTGTGTGTGTGTGTGTGTGTGTGTGTGTGTGTGTGTGTGTGTGTGTGCGTGTGTGCGTGTGTGCATTATGTGTGTGTGTGTGTGTGTGTGTGTGTGTGTGTGTGTGTGTGTGTGTGTGTGTGTGTGTGTGTGTGTGTGTGCGCGTGCGATGGTACCTCTGTGTAATACCAGTATATGTAGTAAGTTCACCACTCTGTGTGTGTGTGTGTGTGTGTGCGTGTGCGTGTGCGTGCGCGTGCGCGTGTGTGTGTGTGTATGTATGTGTGTGTGTGCGTGTGTGTGTAGGCTACGTGTGTGCATGCCTATGTGAGAGATATATATATATATAGAGAGAGAAAACCCTTCAGGATGAACCACAACCCGGACCAACGCCCAATCCCTCTGTCAATTCCAAACCCAGAAACAGAAGATTCAAAAAGAACCTTCAGGGCATGCCAACCAGTACTAAACTTGAATCCGACAGACAGTTTGTGGTTAACCTTTCAGACCAGCAGTTAACAGATGAACAATACCATGTGTTATCCCTGGGTCCAAAATTCTGCCCGACACCCCGCACCCTTGATCACGACCAGCTGTGTGAAGACGTAGCAGAGGGGTGCAGGAAACTGCGCCTCAAGGAGCTGTTCTACGACCCTGACGCCCCGCCAGATTCGCAGCCCCCAGCACCAAAGTTCTACAAGCCAACCGGGTTCGTACCACCCAAAGGGAGAGAAAAAGAACTGGACATTTTCTGTGACACTCTACAAAATCGTGTTGAGAACTTTAAAGCAGAAAAAGCTAAATATTACAATGTATCTCAACCAGAACGGAAAGCAGTTCATGAACTTCGCCAACAGGTAATGGACAGATCCATCCGGATAAGTGTGGCTGACAAGGGAGGGAAGGTAGTGGTGCAAAACACAGGTGACTACATTAGTGAAGCTAATCGCTTGTTAGACAATACAGCCCACTATGAAGTAGTAAACAAAGACCCCACCTCCCAGATAGTTACGAAATCCAACGCAGTTGTTAATGATCTTTTGACTAAAGGCATCATAGATACTACAACGCACAAGTGGGCCCTCACTGACCCTAGAGCGGCTAGGACACCCCTGTTTTACCACCTACCCAAGATCCATAAGTCCTTACAACAGCCTCCAGGTAGACCTATAGTTTCAGGGGTGGGAGGACCAACCGAAAAACTCTCTGCTTTGGTAGACCACTGGTTACGTGACACAGTCTCTTCCCTCCCCAGCTACATCCAAGACTCGACCCATTTCCTCAAAACCATTAATGACTGGAACCTCCAACACGGCCCATTCCATAACGTGACTCTTGTGACTATTGACGTTGTGGGACTGTACTCCAACATACCCCACCCTGACCTGAACGACGCAGTAGAACACTACCTTCGACTGACTGATGACCCCGACTTACCTCCCACGCAGACAGTCCTTGACATCATGAACCACATTCTGCAAAACAATTACTTCACATTCGAAGGGAAAACATACCATCAAGTTTCTGGTACTGCAATGGGAACTCCTATGGCCCCCTCTGTTGCAAACCTTTTCATGGGGTGGTTAGAAACTAAGCTCCTTGCTAATAGCCCTGTTCCGGTGCCCACCACTTTCTGGAAAAGATTTATTGATGATATTTGTCTTCTCTGGACCAAATCCCAATCAGAACTCCAACAATTCCTCTCATACATCAACACTGCTCACCCCACCATCAAATTTACCCACAGCACTTCTTCTGACCAACTCCCATTTCTCGACATCAGACTCTTCCTTGACAATCACTTCATACACACAGACCTTCACACCAAACCCACTGACTCGCATGCATACCTACACTACAGTTCCAGTCATCCAGTCCACTGCAAAACGAATCTCCCATTCAGTCAGTTCTTAAGAATCAAACGTATTTGCTCCAAACCTCAAGACTTCACCCTCCGCTCAGAGCAAATGTTTAAATTCCTTCTTCTTAGAGGATACAAACCTAAAGTACTGCAGAAAGCTCTAGACAAAGCCAAACAAATTCCAAGAACAGAAACACTAACCTATAAACCCAAAGTCACTAACAGCAGAACACCAGTCATTGTCACTCACAACCCCTGCAACCCCCCACTGCATCAGTGGTTTCAAGAGCTCCATCAGAACATTGTTCTCACCAACAGCAGACTTAAGTCACTAACAGCAGAACACCAGTCATTGTCACTCACAACCCCTGCAACCCCCCACTGCATCAGTGGTTTCAAGAGCTCCATCAGAACATTGTTCTCACCAACAGCAGACTTAAGAAAGCAATTCCCCTTCCTCCCATTTTGGGCGAAAAAAACAGCCGAACACTAAAAACCATTCTCATGCCCTCAGCACTTCCCAAACAAATTCCCAATGCCCCCCTTGGTTTCTTCAAATGCACCAAAAAGTGTGTAACATGCAGAGAGCATGCCGCAGAAACAAACACCTTCCACAGCCACCAGACTGGGGAAACATTCTCCCTCCGCCAGCACACCACATGTCAAACCAGTAACATCGTCTATCTCCTGTACTGCAATCTCTGTGACAAGACCCAATACGTGGGGGAAACTAAAAATTCACTCCAAACACGCTTCTACCTCCACCGTTCCCACATCAAGAAGAATGTAGGCACTCCAGTCACCCTTCACTTCAATCTACCCAACCATACTCTGTCCAACATGAAATGCCTAGTCATAGAGCAGCTCCCTTCAGACAATCTCACACACAGACTCAGCAGGGAAAAGTGTTGGATGAAAACACTCAAAACCCTAGTCCCTTTTGGCCTGAATGCCATTGATTAATTCACTGCCTTCTGGAATTCAGGCCTCTGTTTGGCTGCCAAAAACCTTCTTACAACACCCCCTCTTCCCTACTTCCCCATCTTCCCTCCTTTTGCCTCTTTACGCCTATTCTTGTCATTTACCAAGTGGAAGATAGGAGCCAGTTTCCTGATCAAAACTAAATAATATAAGTACATAAGTACAAAACTAAATAATATAAGTACATGCTTTGCATTGTTTATATTTCTCAAACTATGGATTTCATTCCGATTATGTTGCGGAATTGGTCAACATCAACTAATGTAAGATACCCCCAAGACATAGCATAAATGTTTCGGGTCTTCCCATTATGGGCAGATAAGTTAATATAAATATAAGATAAAAAAGATGTTTAAATAATATAATGTGTTTGTTTTTGGAGTTAGCCTTATCCTTTCATTGCGATGTTGATGGGTAGATCAGCAAAGACAGCGATAATGTCATAGCGTAGGCTACTTGTCTCATATGCCATCTTCATAGCATGTTATTTAGTTTATGGATATGCAAGATTTGACTGGCCTATTGTCCCGATGTCTTAATGTAACATTGACATTAGTTTAATTATTTATTTTTGATTTATTAAGTTTTGTTTTAATGAAATTTGATAAGGCATACACTATCTATACCTCCTTTCAGCGGAAATTATTTATCCAATGGGATAAATATATTTATATAGCCCGTGGCATAATTTAATGGGATATTTAAAACATGTATCAGAGTTTCCGCGAACGTTGAAATAAGGCTTTGTCTTCTATTGTGTACTCCTTTTGCTCTCTGTCAGTCCCTCCTTTCTTCCCCCAACCCCATTAGCCCATTTCCTCACACACACGCACGCGTACGCGCACACACACACACACACGCACACACTCATACACATACACACACACACACACACACGCACACACGCACACACACACACACGCGCACACGCACACTCGCACACACACACACACACACGCACACGCACACGCACACGCACACGCACACGCACACGCACACACACACACACACACACACACACACGCACACGCACACACACACGCACACGCACACACACACACACACACAACACTCACACTCACACACACACACACACACACACACACACACACACACACACACACACACACACACACACACACACACACACACACACACACACACACACACACACACACACACACACACACACACACACACACACACACACATCTCACCTACCTTAACTCGTTCACTTTTCATCCCTTTCTCGCATGAGCTTCATTTATGTTCAAAATTCACGGGATTTTATTTTATTTTATTTTGTTTTAAGAATGAATTTTAATCACCAATGTTTTCTGCTGTATGCGATGCGATTTTTACCTGCATATATATATATGCAAAGCAGGCACAAGAGAGAGAGAGAGAGAGAGAGAGAGAGAGAGAGAGAGAGAGAGAGAGGGCCCTTTTACCCAAATTGTATAATAATCAAATGTCGCTTTCCTATCTCTTCAAATGTATCTTTGGCACATCTAAACTGATAGCTATTGTTAACGGTTCAAGCTATAAACAGGGTTTTTTTTAACCAGATAGACAAACAAACAACAACGTTTACCATGGTTTTAACGTTACTTTGGTGTGACGGATTGCCAGTACCGCGTTTGTGCTTGCCAAGGGGAGCAATTTACACTTTTCAAATAAACACTGACACAGCAGATTTAAGTCCCTTGTTGTTTTTACTGGGTAGGTGTGACCCACATGCAAATTCCCCACGTTCAAAATGAGGCTGCTCTTCAAAGTTTCTGTCTCGTTTTCAATTTGGGGGCATTTCTATGGGAGTCAAACCTGGTCAAGATCAGATTTCTTACCAGCGAGAGTGAAGCCCGTGATTTTCACTCATGGATGTGGTGGGTCTTTAACATCATTTTCCAAGGGAAATAATTGACATCTGTTTCCATTGGAAGCACTTTTCAGTTTCCAAGGCAAATAGCTGATAAATTTACCCCGAGGCAACTGATTTATTAAAACAGATAATTGGGGCAATGGCTGGATGCCTCGTGCCTCCATACGGGGAGCTGGACGACCACGCCCTCTCCACGACTTTCTCCCTTTATATGAAAAATGTATGAAATTACTTCCCTTTAGACAACGATGTATTCAAGTAGTTCTCGTTTAAAAGTGTAAACAATGCTTCTGTTGAAAACAGAAAGACGTATGGTAAGATAGCACACACACACACACACACACACACACACACACACACGGTTTTTTAGTTTTCACTGGTCTCCCGGACACATACGTTCTATGAGAGAAAATTGAGTTTTACGTCCTCTTGGTCTGATCCAGACACATATAGGACATTTGTAAATACAAATATGGTTGGAACAATACTGGAGGCAATGCCCGGAGGCAGTACGAAACCAGTAAAGTCACGATTTTTTAAAAATTAATACAGATAGCTGTAGCGGTGACCACGCCTCGGTTAAACCTCATCGGCTATGGCTTTGACGAAAATGGAGTTTTACGTCCTCTTGGTCTGAATCAGACACATATGGGACATTTGTAAATACAAATATGGTGGGAACAATACTGGAGGCAATGCCCGGAGGCAGTACGAAACCAGTAAAGTCCCGATTTTTAAAAAATTAATACAGATAGCTGTAGCGGTGACCACGCCTCGGTTAAACCTCATCGGCTATGGCTTTGACGAAAATGGAGTTTTACGTCCTCTTGGTCTGAATCAGACACATATGGGACATTTGTAAATACAAATATGGTTGGAACAATACTGGAGGCAATGCCCAGAGGCAGTACGAAACCAGTAAAGTCCCGATTTTTTTATTAATACAGATAGGGGAAGACGGGGTAAAAAGCGCATGGGCGGGTAAGAAGCCCACCCCAATTATCTCATGAAATAAAGAAAATGTCAGTCAAATTTGCCCATGAGACGAATGCTAGACATTAATAGTCGTCTCATGGGCAAAATGAGACTGAAATTTGCTTCATTTCATGAGATAATTGGGGTGGGCTTCTTACCCGCCCATGCGCTTTTTACCCCGTCTTCCCCTAGCTGTAACGGTGACCACGCCTCGGTTAAACTTCATCGGCTATGGCACCGCCATAAGTTAATGTTTGTAATCGTAAATAATATTGAAAATAATTTCCCAGACGGGGAAACGAATCGGTCATCGGCTATGGCACCGCCACAAGTAGTGGACATACGTTCTATGCAATGGGACATCATAATAAATATATGGCCTGGAAACGTAGAAGAAAGCGAAGAAAATAGATGATTGCCAAAGGTGAAGAAGTTTAGGATTTTTTAATTGTAAAAAACCGTGCATTTGTAACTTTTTTTCCGCAAGGGAAGTACTTTAAGCTGTTTTCAACACAAACAAAAGTCGGTAAAGGTCAAGAGTCTAGCATTTTGTAAGGAAAGCAATCCAGTAACTCGTGTGTGTGTGTGTGTGTGTGTGTGTGTGTGTGCGTGCGTGTGCGTGTGCGTGTGCGTGTGTGCGTTATCTTACCATACGTCTTTCTCTTTTTAACAGAAGCATTTTTACACTTTTAAACGAGAACTACTTGAATACATCGTTGTCTAAAGGGAAGTACTTTCATATTTTCATTGAAGGGATGTAACTGGCCTCTGTTTGTCTCGCAGAGGCGCTCCCTGGCCTGAAGTGTGCGGTGGACGGTGACTGTTTCCAGGGGGCAAAATGTGTCTCTGACCAATGCTGTAAGACCTCTGTCTGTTTGTCTGTCTCGTTCTCGTTCTCCTTCTCCTCTCTCTCTCTCTCTCTCTCTCTCTCTCTCTCTCTCTCTCTCTCTCTCTCTCTCTCTCTCTCTCTCTCTAATAATTAGATTCAGACTAGGTGTGTCATGTCTAAAACCACACCGTTTTCGCTTTTCAAAAGCCCAAACAGATCACAGTTGTCCCTTTTGTTCCAACACTAACGAATCTGAATACCATTTTCTTCTTATTTGTCCCAAATATAATGCTCTACGAAAGATGTTCTTGCCCACAAAATTTTTCACTAATCCCACGAAATTTAAAATGTCGATGCTCTTAGCAAGCCCTAAACACACGTTTAGTCTTGCAAATTTTATTTCCAAAGCATTTGAGCTTAGAAATTCATCTAATTCTTGAATGTCCATCTTTACCCCTCCCTTTCAACTCCCTTCCACTATATTTAACGTAATACACGGTTATTCTTATTAACGAAGTTGTCCATTCCGCACTTGTGTGTGTTTTTAGACTGTTGCTACTGCAATGGTATAATGTTGTTCCATGTTTAGTAATAATTATGTTGATTTGATAACCGTTTTGATAACTTATATGTATCCTATTTATTCCTTGCTTTTTCTTTCTTTTTCTTTTTTTTCTTCTTCTCTTTTATGTATTCCCCTCCCCCTTTTCCCTATATGACATGGGCAGATGGCCTTGATCATTAAATTTTCGTTGATCGTCGTTGATCTCTCTCTCTCTCTCTTTGGCTCTCTCTTTAATTCCCATTCTCCCATTCTTCGTCTTTCATCATCCCCTCTCTCTTTCTCTACACATCTGTCTGTCTGTCTGTGTGTGTGTGTGTGTGTGTGTGTGTGTGTGTGTGTGTGTGTGTGTGTGTGTGTGTGTGTGTGTATGTGTGTGTGTGTGTGTGTGTATGTCGTGTGTGTGTGTGTGTGTGTGTGTGTGTCAAGTCAAGTCAAAATTGTATTTCCAGATGGAACATTGAATAAGCAAATAATATACTTTTTTTCATCAAGCCATCCGTAAAATTAAAAAAAAAAAACTGAAGGAAGTAAAGATTCCAAAGTGGTAAACAATAAAGAAAGGGGAAAAGAGGGGAAATAAACACAGAAACAAACAAGTTACAACAACAGGGAAGAGGGTGGGGAGTGGGAGAGTAACATATTATGTACAATATATACAATATATACATCGATTCTTAATTATAACATCACATTCGCATATCAACACATTTTCTCTATGTTGACCCTCATTTCAAATAAGAAGAAACTACATCTGGAGAGAGATTATGTTCTGTTAAAGAGATATAATATCATTGTTTTCTTGAAAGAGTTCTTGTTCGCTATGGGTTTTTTTTTTAAATTGGAACGTAATTTGTTCCATCAATCTCCACCCGAATAGAGGAGACTAGATTTGAATAGATTATTATTTGGTCGAGGGGATGATAGCAAATGGGTGTGTCTGCTTGTGTTTGTCTTAACTTTGTCTGCTATCTTTTTTGGAGCATTTCCGTTGACAATATTATGCATGCAGATTGTCTTTTTGAGGAAAAGTCTGTCTTGAAAGTTTAGTATATCTAGTTGTTTGTAGTCTTCAATGGTCAGTGAGCTTGAAGTGAGCTTGATTTTAACAAGATTATTTGTATTGCTTTTTTGTACATACGATGGATAATCTTTAAATTGGTATCACTGCTGGGTGTGGGTGTGTGTGTGTGTGTGTGTGTGTGTGTGTGTGTGTGTGTGTGTGTATGTGTGTGTGTGTGTGTGTGTGTGTGTGTGTGTGTGTGTGTGTGTAAGTGTAAGTGTGTGTAAGTGTATGTGTTTGAGTGTGTGTGTGTGTGTGTGTGTGTGTGTGTGTGTGTGTGTGTGTGTGTGTGTGTGTGTGTGTGTGTGTGTGTGTGTGTGTGTGCATCTGTCTGTCTGCATGCCCCTCTGTTATACAGAGCTAGTGGGTGCCCCGAGAGAGCTGTGGGGATTGCTATAGGGTGTCTGCTGCATATCTCTCTGTCTCTGCCTGTGTGTGCTCCGCTAGTCTATCTGTCTGTCTGTCTGACTAGCTGTCTGTCTGTCTGTCTGTCTGTCTGTCTGCCTATCTGTCTGTCTGTCTGTTTGTCAGTCTGTCAGTCTGTCTGTCTGCCACTGTATGTCTACCTATCTGTCTGTCTGTCTGTCTGTCTATCTCTATGTCTGTCTGTCTGTCAGTCTGTCACTGTCTGTCTATCTCTATGTCTCTCTATGTCTGTCTGTATGTGGTCTATCTGCCTGTCTGTGTGTCTGTGTGTCAAACAGCGCTAGAGGCTGGTCTAGGGGAGAGCTGTCAGCGGTGTCACAGGGTCTGCGCGGACGACCAGTCTTGTGATACCTGTCTGTCTGTCTGTCTGTCTGTCTGTCTGTCTGTCTGTCTATCTCTATGTCTGTCTGTCTGTCTGTCTGTGAACCGGCCCTAGAGGCTGGACTAGGGGAGAGTTGTAAAGGCTGCCACAGGGTGTGTGGGGACGACTAGATTTGTGATACCTGTCTGTCTGTCTGTCTGTCTCTGTGTCTGTCTGTGTGTCAACCAGCGCTGGAGGCTGACCTAGGGGAGAGCTGTCAGGGGTGCCACAGGTTCTGCGCGGACGACCAGATTTGTGATACCGGGGCAGGCCGTCAATGTCGTAAGTATGAACTGTATTGGTTGGTATTTCTAGTTGTAGTATTTCTGCTCACAGACAAGAGGCTCGTCTCTGTTTGCGGAGGAATTCGGGCTGCTCCCACCTGGAGATCGCGTCGCCGCTAGTGCAGCGCCGCCATTGTTTTCACCCCCTGTGACCTTGACCTTTTACCAATGACCTTCATGTTCGAACTTGGTCTAGACGTCCTTGCTACTCATCCAGACATCGAAATTTGAGGGCCCTCCGTTCTAACATTATCATGGCAACTTACATAGAGAGATAGTCTGCTAGACGGGAACAAACAGACGAACGTCACCGAAAACATTACCAGCTTCACTTGGCTAAAAACAAATGAAAACTGTTATGCCCATTACACGTGGAACCTCCCTTATAAGACCTCCCATTATAAGACTCCCTGCCATATAAGACCTACTTCTCTGAGACATTGTCCTTTCTTTGTAAGTATTAAAATTACCTCCCGTATAAGACCCCTCCCTTACAAGACCTCATTTTGGATGATTTTTGAAGGTCTTATAAGAGATGTTCCACTGTATTGTTTTTGTCCAGGAATCCTTGTTGGAAAGTCGGGATGTTCCGGGGATGATGACTGTGTGACCAGTGCTGTCTGTGATGCTGGCGATTGTAGTGAGTTGTTTTTATCATGTAATGGGGTAGACATGCCCTGTCAGGGGTCATATCAATTAAGGGGGTAGAGATGCCCTGTCAGGGGTCATATCAGTTAAGGGGGTAGAGATTCCCTGTCAGGGGTCAGGGTAGAGATACCCTATCAGGTGTCAGGA
>CM065696.1:10935215-10957715 GCA_017654935.2 Phymorhynchus buccinoides | reverse complement strand
GAGGAATCTTTTTGAAAGTGCTTCTTGAAACACAGGCACCAGAATGGACCAGAAAGGCAGAAAGATAATAGATGACAGCAAGCAAAGGGAAAAGGCAGAGTCCAAGAAAGTGTTAGATTAGAGGAAGTTAAAGCACAGAACTTCCAGAAGGTGGGGGGACTATTTTTTTTACACAAAAGACCCCCGGTATCCCCACGAAATACGAGCAATGTCGTTAGTTACTTAAAAGTAACGACTGTGTTAACGCACGAATCATCCTTTCAATGCGTCATCGCATCACCTACGTGACATTTTAAAGGGTAAATCTAATGTAACGCATGGCTTCAGATTCTAGGGAGAGAGGTCCAGTGCGTAAATACGAACAATCTCTACGTTTTCAGGAACCCTGCCTAGGTGTGTTATAACTAGGGAGTGTAACGCTGCGTTATTAGTGTTACATCTGAGGCGTGTATCACTGCGTTGCGTGTGTTAAAACAGAGGTGTTAAACGCTGCGTTACGTGTGTTACAGCGGAGGTGTGTAGTGTTACAACGTTCGAACTTGCCATAGACGTCCTTACTACTTATCCAGCATGCGAAATTTGATGGCCCTCCGTTCTAACATTATCATGGCAACTTATATAGAAAGATAGTCTGCTAGATGGGAACAAACAGACGAACGTCACCGAAAACATTACCTGCTTCGCTTGGCTAAAAACAAATGAGAACTGTTATGCCCATTACATGTGGAACCTCCCTTATAAGACCTCCCATTATAAGACTCCACTCCCATATAAGACCTACTTCTCTGAGACATTGCCCTTCTCTTGTAAGTATTAAAATTGCCTCCCTTACAAGACCTCATTTTGGATGATGTTTTGAAGGTCTTATAAGAGATGTTCCACTGTATTGTTTTTGTCCAGGAATCCTTGTTGGAAAGTCGGGATGTTCCGGGGATGATGACTGTGTGACCAGTGCTGTCTGTGATGCTGGCGATTGTAGTGAGTTGTTTTTATCATTTAAGGGGGTAGACATGCCCTGTCAGGGGTCATATCAATTAAGGGGGTAGAGATGCCCTGTCAGGGGTCATATCAATTAAGGGGGTAGAGATGCCCTATCAGGGGTCATATCAATTAAGGGGGTAGAGATACCCTATCAGGGGTCATATCAATTAAGGGGGTAGAGATACCCTATCAGGGGTCATATCAATTAAGGGGGTAGAGATACCCTATCAGGGGTCATATCAATTAAGGGGGTAGAGATACCCTATCAGGGGTCATATCAATTAAGGGGGTAGAGATACCCTATCAGGGGTCATATCAGTTAAGGGGGTAGAGATACCCTGTCAGGGGTCATATCAATTAAGGGGGTAGAGATGCCCTATCAGGGGTCATATCAATTAAGGGGGTAGAGATGCCCTATCAGGGGTCATATCAATTAAGGGGGTAGAGATACCCTATCAGGGGTCATATCAATTAAGGGGGTAGAGATTCCCTACCAGGGGTCATATCAATTAAGGGGGTAGAGATACCCTGTCAGGGGTCATATCAATTAAGGGGGTAGAGATTCCCTGTCACGGGTCATATCAATTAAGGGGGTAGAGATACCCTATCAGGGGTCATATCAATTAAGGGGGTAGAGATACCCTATCAGGGGTCATATCAATTAAGGGGGTAGAGATGCCCTATCAGGTGTCATATCAATTAAGGGGGTAGAGATGCCCTATCAGGGGTCATATCAATTAAGGGGGTAGAGATACCCTATCAGGGGTCATATCAGTTAAGGGGGTAGAGATACGCTATCAGGGGTCATATCAATTAAGGGTGTAGAAATACCCTATCAGGGGTCATATCAGTTAAGGGGGTAGAGATACCCTATCAGGGGTCATATCAATTAAGGGGGTAAAGATACCCTGTCAGGGATCATATCAATTAAGGGGGTAGAGATACCCTATCAGGGGTCATATCAATTAAGGGGGTAGAGATACCCTATCAGGGGTCATATCAATTAAGGGGGTAGAGATAGAAAATCGTCAGATTGTTCAATAAAACTAGAAAAACACGAAATAAATTCAATGTTAGAAAATAGTATATATAATGAAAAGCTTCCTTCAAAATCTAAGATATTATTATGTTCAAGATCTTTATCTAGCCTTATCTACAAAATTCGATTGAACTCGTGGAGGACCAAATTTTGTAAAGATGTAGAATGCGATTGTGGTCTCCCAATATCAGTTCAACACATTATTTTAGAATGTCCATTATTATCATTGTTATACAAACTATCTGGGATACAAGTTGCACAAATTGGAACTTTAAAAGATTTAGTTTACAGTCATGAAATGATCAAAATTGCTACAGTCATATCCAGCTCTGGAATTGCAAGATTACTTTAGTTCATGAGTTAATTAACTTTAATTTTGTTTTCTTTTTCACTTTTTTTTATTTATTTGTTGTTATTAATTTGCTAGGGATTTGTTGCACACGCACTCATATTCACATACACACACGCGCACGCGCGCGCGTGCATGCGCGCACACACTTTTTTCTTTCTTTTTTTTCCCCTCCCCCCCCCCCCCCCAGTCTAATATCACCATTGTGTAAACAGACTTTAAAATTAAATCAATCAAATCAAATCAAATCATATCAATTAAGGGGGTAGAGATTCCCTGTCACAGGTCATTTCAATTAAGGGTGTAGAGGTACCCTAGCAGGGGTCATATCAAATAAGGGGGTAGAGATACCCTATCAGGGGTCATATCAATTAAGGGGGTAGAGATACCCTATCAGGGGTCATATCAATTAAGGGGGTAGAGATACCCTATCAGGGGTCATATCAAGAAGACACTGACCCTTTCACTGCACGATTTTTCAGGAATCCCCGCTGGTGGGGCAGGGTGTGCCGGGAACGACGACTGTGTGACCGATGCTGCCTGTGAAGACGGCTCTTGTAGTGAGTTGTTTTATCAAAGAACTATAGCAACACACGGCTTTGTTACTTGTAGTGAGTTGGTTTTATCAAATAATTATAGTAACGCACAGCTTTGTTACTTGTGGTGAGTTGGTTTTCTCAAAGAATTATAGCAACACACGTCTTTGTTACTTGTAGTGAGTTGGTTGTATTCAATAATTATGACAACACACGTCTTTGTTACTTGTAGTGAACGGCTTTGTTACTTATGGTGAGTTGGTTTTATCAAAGAATTATAGCAACTCACGGCTTTGTTACTTGAGGTGAGTTGGTTTTATCAAAGAATTATAGCAACACACGGCTTTGTTACTTGAGGTGAGTTGTTTTATTAAAGAATTATAGCAACACTAACACTATCTCCGACCTCGTGTGATAAACAGCAAGCCACTTGAGATAGGATAAAAGCAATATCACACTCGCAAATCCTAATAACGGATATATACCGATATTTTACCTCTTTCAGATGATAATCAAACACGCAACGAAGAAGCGAGACGCTATGCATGCAGATCTAAAATAATACTAACCACTTCACCGTAGCAAGAAAATCCCACTCATGCACAAATAATATAGTTCTCCAAGTTAGAAAGTCGTGAGCTATTTTGATCTTGCACATTGATACATTATAAAAGGAAACTGATTATTAATCGAAACATGAACCTACTGGAATTTGCTGTATTAAAAAAATAGCCTTTACAATGACATATTATTTTTACACTGCAATCACAGGCCATAGTTATTGTCATTTCGCCAATGACGAACTTTCAATGATGACGTAATTTCAGTGATTGCGTAAGTTCACTAAGATGACGTTTTTGGGTGTCCTGCTCAGAAGGCGCTATTTGCAGTGACACTAACTTGAGTATGTGGTTGCTAGCCGCTATTTTTATCATTTGCAATTTCACTAAAAGTTACTCTTCACAATTTTTTTTTCAATGTAAAATGTTCATCAGAAACAACCTTTTGCATTTATCGGGTTAAGGCATAGGGTTAGGAGTATGTTTGGGCTTTTTGTTTTACTAAACATCACTTGATGCAAATAAAGAAAATATGGCTTGAGTACTGCAGATAGTCGCATGCGAGTGTACCTTGATGTGTGAGAATGATAATGATATGTCAAGATAAATAACTGTGACGTCAAGTTTCTAATAGCAACGGTGTATTCTTACACGCGTTTACACTAAGCCTATGGGTTAATATACGCAAATGATATGTCAAGACATTGTTTTATATCACACACTTCCAGGCCTCTTTAGCGCTACTTCAAGATCGGTATATACGGCTTTGTTACTTGAGGTGAGTTGGTTTTATCAAATAATTATAGCAACACACGGCTTTGTTACTTGTAGTGAGTTGGTTGTATCAAATAATTATAGCAACACACGGCTTTGTTACTTGAGGTGAGTTGATTTTATCAAATAATTATAGCAGCACACAGCTTTGCTACTTGAGGTGAGTTGGTTTTATCAAATAATTATAGCAACACACGGCTTTGTTACTTGAGGTAAGTTGGTTTTATCAAATAATTATAGCAACACGCCGCTTTGACACTTGCAGTGAGTTGGGTTTATCAAATAATTATAACAACTCACTGCTTTGACACTTGTAGTGAGTTGGTTTTATCAAATAATTATAGCAGCTCACTGCTTTGATATTTGATGCTTACTATTTATCCAGCATGCGAAATTTGAGGGCCCTCCGTTCAAACATTATCATGGCAACTTACATAGAGAGATAGTCTGCTAGACGGGAACAAACAGACGGACGTCACCGAAAACATTACCAGCTTCGCTTGGTTAAAAACAAATGAGAACTCTATGCCCATTACATGTGGAACTTCCCTTATAAGACCTCCCATTACAAGACTCCATCCCATATAAGACCTACTTCTCTGAGACATTGCCCTTCTCTTGTACCCATTAAAATTGCCTCCCTTATAAGACCCCTCCCTTACAAGACCTCATTTTGGATGATTTTTTGAAGGTCTTATAAGAGATGTTCCACTGTATTGTTTTTCTCCAGGAATCCTTGTTGGAAAGTCGGGATGTTCCGGGGATGATGACTGTGTGACCGGTGCTGTCTGTGATGCTGGCGATTGTAGTGAGTTGTTTTTATCATTTAAGGGGGTAGACATGCCCTGTCAGGGGTCATATCAATTAAGGGGGTAGAGATACCCTATCAGGGGTCATATCAATTAAGAGGGTAGAGATACCCTATCAGAGGTCATATCAATTAAGAGGGTAGAGATACCCTATCAGGGGTCATATCAGTTAAGGGGGTAGAGATACCCTATCAGGGGTCATATCAAGAAGACACTGACCCTTTCACTGCACGATTTTTCAGGGATCCCCGCTGGTGGGGCAGGGTGTGCCGGGAACGACGACTGTGTGACCGATGCTGCCTGTGAAGCCGGCTCTTGTAGTGAGTTGGTTTTATTCAATAATTATAGCAACACACGGCTTCGCTACTTGTAGTGAGTTTGTTTTATCAAATAATTATAGCAACACACTGCTTTGTTTCTTGCGGTGAGTTGGGTTTATCAAAGAATTATAACAGCTCACTGCTTTGACACTTGTAGTGAGTTGGTTTTATCAAATAATTATAGCAACACACGGCTTTGGTACTTGTGGTGAGTTGGTTTTATCAAATAATTATAGCAACACACGGCTTTGGTTACTTGTGGTGAGTTGGTTTTATTCAATAATTATGACAACACACGTCTTCGTTACTTGTAGTGAACGGCTCTGTTACTTTTGGTGAGTTGGTTTTATCAAATAATTATAGCAACATAGGGCTTTGTTACTTTTGGTGAGTTTGTTTTATCAAATAATTATAGCAACACACGGCTTTGTTACTTTTGGTGAGTTGGCTTTATCAAATAATTATAGCAACACACGGCTTTGTTACTTGTGGTGAGTTGGTTTTATCAAATAATTATAGCAACACACGGCTTTGTTACTTCTAGTGAGTTGGTTGTATCAAATAATAATAGCAACACACGGCTTTCATACTTGTAGTGCGTTGGTTTTATCAAAGAATTATAGCAACACGCCGCTTTGACACTTGTAGGAGTTGGTTTTATAATAGAATTAAAACAACTCACTGCTTTGACACTTGTAGCGAGTTGGTTATATCAAATAATTATAGCAACATGCTGCTTTGTTACTTGTAGTGAGTTGGTTGTATCAAATAATTGTAGCAACACACGGCTTTGTTACTTGTGGTGAGTTGTTTTTTATCAAATAATTATAGCAACTCACTGCTTTGTTACTTGTAGTGAGTTGGTTTTATCAAATAATTATAGCAACACACTGCTTTGACACTTGTAGCGAGTTGATTTTATCATAGAATTATAGCAACACTCACACATTGAGTTGGTTGTCACAGAGTGTCGCAGGGCGTATTATTGTGTCACAAAACGCCCTGTTGGTGTTCCCCATCATCCTTCCTATTGTTGTTGTTTTCTCTTCTCTCTTTAACTTTCATATCTTGAACGAGATTCCATCAGTTTGCTGTAGATATATTCTCATATGTTTAACTACTTTCTCTCAACAACGATCATGAATATATCCTGTTTTGTTTTCCTGTTTTTCCTCTTAATATTTTAAAACTGACTTTTGTTTATTTACTTAAATATGATAATATGTTTTTGTCTGTGTTTGCCAGCCGCCATATCAGAGACTACATTTTGAGTAGGCAAATTATAAGCTTCAAGCTTGTTGCTGCCGTTATTTCTGTTTACCTCACTTGGATGTGTATGTGTTGTTGTTCAATGGGTTTTAACAAATAAATCCAACATTACACTGCTTGGACACGTGTAGTGAGTTGGTTTTTATCAAAGATTTATAGAATTATAGCAACACTGACACATTGGGTTGGGTATATCAAATAAATCCAGCAACACTCTGACATTGTAATGAGCTGTTTTTATCAAAGGAACATCAAGTGTATGAAACAATTTTACTGGGTGCTAAAACAAATGGTCTTCCCATATTCAACGACTAAGGCTCTCTAAGCAATTGTGTCCATTTTTACTACATCTAGATTAGCGACTCCAGCTTGTGGCATAGTGGCAGTAGCCTAGATATACCTCGTAGCATTCCATTGAATTCTTCTTCAGTCGCTCAAACAATCTCCTGTCAACGATGAGCGCAGATGCGTCATGCTGCCGTTATGCGCCTAAGTAAGAAATAATTAGGCCCAGCATGTCTGACTTCGGCTGGAGGAAATCTTTTTGAAAGTGCTTCTTGAAAAATAAGGCACTAGAATGGACCAACAAGGCAGAAAGATAGTAGATGACAGCAAGCAAAGGGAAAGGCAGAGTCAAAGAGAGTGTCAGATTAGAGGAAGTAAAGCACAGCAATTCCACGAACGAACGAAATTTAGGGCTTTACGTCCTCTCGACCTGGGAAGGCACATAGGGGACATTTGTATTGGGTTAGTATGAGAAACTAAAACATAAACCAGAACCGGACATAAAGACAATACAAAGACGTGGACGGTACATAAAATGTGGAAGGGGAATTCTAAAAAGCGCAAGTCTGTTATTTACTTGAAAAGATTTAAAATTCATAAAATAGTTCTTTGTGTCAGATGACACTGGTTAAATTAACTATATAATGTAAAATTTTAATGTAAAATTCTTTTGTTGTCTGGCACCCAACGAAACAAAATCTCCCTCTGTGATTAAAATTTAAGGGCTACAGAGTTTAAAAATTCAAACTTTTATTTTATTCATAAAAAAACAAATTTGGCCCTTATTTAATTTAAAAGAATGTATGTACAAATATTTAGTAAATATTTACAGGGTATGTAGACAGAAATTCCAGAAGGTGGGGATACTATTATGCAAAAGACCCCCCGGTATCCCCACGGGGGGATAGCATTGAAATACGTGCATCGTCCTTAGTTACTTAAAAGTAACGACTGTGTTAACGCCCGAATCATTCTTTCAATGCGTCATCACATCACCTACGTGACATTATAAAGGGTAAATCTAATGTAACGCATGGCTTCAGATTCTAGGGAGAGAGGTCCAGTGCGTAAATACGAACAATCTCTACGTTTTCAGGAACCCTGCCTAGGTGTGCTATAACTAGGGAGTGTAACGCTGCGTTATTAGCGTTACATCTGAGGCGTGTAGCTGCGTTACGTGTGTTAAAACAGAGGTGTTAAACTCTGCGTTACGTGTGTTACAGCGGAGTTGTGTAGTGTTACAACGTTCGAACTTGGCCTAGACGTCCTTGCTACTTATCCAGCATGCAAAATTTGAGGGCCCTCCGTTCAAACATTATCATGGCAACTTACATAGAGAGGTAGTCTGCTAGACGGGAACAAACAGACGAACGTCACCGAAAACATGACCAGCTTCGCTTGGTTAAAAACAAATGAGAACTGTTATGCCCATTACATGTGGAACCTCCCTTATAAGACTCCCTCCCATATAAGACCTACTTCTCTGAGACATTGCCCTTGTTTTGTAAGTATTAAAATTACCTCCCTTATAAGACCCCTCCCATTTTATAAGACCTCGTTTTGGATGATGTTTTGAAGGTCTTATAAGAGATGTTCCACTGTATTGTTTTTCTCCAGGAATCCTTGTTGGAAAGTCGGGATGTTCCGGGGATGATGACTGTGTGATCGGTGCTGTCTGTGATGCTGGCGATTGTAGTGAGTTGTTTTTATCATTTAAGGGGGTAGACATGCCCTGTCAGGGGTCATATC
This sequence comes from Phymorhynchus buccinoides, assembly GCA_017654935.2. NCBI lineage: Eukaryota > Metazoa > Mollusca > Gastropoda > Neogastropoda > Raphitomidae > Phymorhynchus > Phymorhynchus buccinoides. The sequence continues at coordinate 10,949,044 of CM065696.1, read as the reverse complement.
AATTAAGGGGGTAGAGATGCCCTGTCAGGGGTCATATCAATTAAGGGGGTAGAGATGCCCTGTCAGGGGTCATATCAATTAAGGGTGTAGAGATGCCCTGTCAGGGGTCATATCAATTAAGGGGGTAGAGATTCCCTGTCAGGGATCAGGGTAGAGATACCCTATCAGGTGTCAGGAGTCAGGGTAGAGATACCCTATCAGGGGTCATATCAATTAAGGGGGTAGAGATCAGGGGTCCTGTCAGGGGTCATATCAATTAAGGGGGTAGAGATACCCTGTCAGGGGTCATATCAATTAAGAGGGTAGAGGTACCCTATCAGCGGTCATATCAATTAAGGGGGTAGAGTTACAGCGGTCCTATCAATTAAGTAGAGGTACCCTATAGCGGTCATATCAATTAAGGGGGTAGAGATACCCTGTCAGGGGTCATATCAATTAAGGGGGTAGAGATACCCTATCAGCGGTCATATCAATTAAGGGGGTAGAGATACCCTGTCAGGGGTCATATCAATTAAGGGGGTAGAGATACCCTATCAGGTGTCATATCAATTAAGGGGTGGAGATGACCTATCAGGGTTCATATCAATTAAGGGGGTAGAGATACCCTATCAGAGGTCATATCAATTAAGGGGGTAGAGATGCCCTGTCAGGGGTCATATCAATTAAGGGGGTAGAGATGCCCTATCAGGTGTCATATCAATTAAGGGGGTAGAGATAACCTGTCAGGGGTCATATCAATTAAGGGGGTAGAGATGCCCTATCAGGGTTCATATCAATTAAGGGGGTAGAGATAGCCTATCATGGATCATATCAATTAAGGGGGTAGAGATACCCTATCAGGTGTCATATCAATTAAGGGGTGGAGATGACCTATCAGGGTTCATATCAATTAAGGGGGTAGAGATGCCCTATCAGGGTTCATATCAATTAAGGGGGTAGAGATGCCCTATCAGGTGTCATATCAATTAAGGGGGTAGAGATGCCCTATCAGGTGTCATATCAATTAAGGGGGTAGAGATGCCCTATCAGGGTTCATATCAATTAAGGGGGTAGAGATACCCTATCAGGTGTCATATCAATTAAGGGGGTAGAGATGCCCTATCAGGGGTCATATCAATTAAGGGGGTAGAGATGCCCTATCAGGGTTCATATCAATTAAGGGGGTAGAGATGACCTATCAGGGGTCATATCAATTAAGGGGGTAGAGATACCCTATCAGGGGTCATATCAATTAAGAGGGTGGAGATACCCTATCAGAGTTCATATCAATTAAGGGGGTAGAGATACCCTATCAGGTGTCATATCAATTAAGGGGGTAGAGATGCCCTATCAGGTGTCATATCAATTAAGGGGGTAGAGATGCCCTATCAGGGGTCATATCAATTAAGGGGGTAGAGATACCCTATCAGGTGTCATATCAATTAAGGGGGTAGAGATACCCTATCAGGTGTCATATCAATTAAGGGGGTAGAGATGCCCTATCAGGTGTCATATCAATTAAGGGGGTAGAGATGCCCTATCAGGGGTCATATCAATTAAGGGGGTAGAGATACCCTATCAGGTGTCATATCAATTAAGGGGGTAGAGATTCCCTATCAGGGGTCATATCAATTAAGGGGTATAGATACCCTATCATGGGGTCATATCAAATAAGGGGGTAGAGATACCCTATCAGGGATCATATCAATTAAGGTCAGGGTAGAGATACCCTATCAGGGGTCATATCAATTAAGAGGGTAGAGGTATCCTATCAGCGGTCATATCAATTAAGGGGGTAGAGATACCCTATCAGGGGAGACACAAGCCCTACAACTGGGGCAATGTTACAGAAGATCATGGATAAACTGGACGCTTTAGAGGTGCAGTCAAAGCAGCTTCCCAGGGTGTCAACCCAATCTCCACCTCAGCAGCAAAACGCCAGAGGGTGTTTTATCTGTTCAGAGCCAGGGCATTTCTTCCGACAATGTCCGATGTATAGGCCTACCAGAGTCATGCAGCCGGAGAACTACCCAACCAGAACCGGAAACTACAATGTAGCTGGACAAAACCGACCCAACGGCAACACCCAATATGGACCCAACAGGAATGGGCAGGGAAACTGATAAACGCCTCTTCTGAAGGCCAAGAAGGGGCAACAACTGAAGAAAAAAGGTCTACAGTAGAAGAACAAAACTTGAAGATTGGGAACCTGTTTCTTCTGATCGTAAAGAAAAATCCAAAACTGAAAGCAAGAAAGAAAAGACTGCATCTGAAGCTGAACCAAAAAAACTGTCAGAAATAGGAGTGATGGAAGAAAACAAAACTCGGAGACAGACAATGGTTTATTTGTTGAGGGAAGCCTTGGGGATGTGAGAGTGGACTTCTTAGTTGATAGTGGGTCAACAACGACTTTGATCAGCAAGCAATTGTTTGAGGAGATGTTGGAAGAAGAAAAGAAGAAACTATCACCCTCAACTGTGCGACTGCAAGGTGTGAATGGCGTAGAGATAAACTGTTATGGAAAAGTTACCATCAACATCCATTTAGGATCAAGTCTTTTCGAACAAACTGTGATAGTCTGTGACATGGAAATAGAAGCGATTCTTGGGCAAGACTTCATTTTGAAACACCTTCATACTATCAACTTGAAGAATCTGAAGGTCTCTACTCAGTTTGGGGACATACCATGCTTCTTAGGTGGAAAAGCAGCGATGGTATGCAGGGTGACATTAAAGAGAACGCACACCATCCCGGCTCAATCCATAATGCACGTACCAATACATGTGTGTGGAAGTGAATACCTTGCAGACTATGTCCTTTTAGAACCCAGTGCAGATATTGTTGAGAAGAAAAATCTTCTCCTGGTTCCTGCCATTGATTCTGTTAAGGGTGTGACTTCGGCTATTGTGATAAACCTGTCTGAGGAAGATGTGCAGCTGTATCCGAACACTAAGCTAGGTACTTGTGAGTCAGCCTATGAAGGGGAAAATTCGACAAAGCAAGAGACATGCAACCTAGTAACAGAAGAGAAGGGTGACCCAGGAGACTTGCCTGAGTACTTGAAAGACTTGTTCGAGCGCAGTTCAAAACATTTGAATGCAGAACAACAAGAACAGTTAAAGCACTCTCTAATTAAGTTCCAGCATGTTTTCGCTAAATCTTCCGATGACCTTAGTCAAACGACGAAGGTAAGGCATCAGATCAATACTGGAACGGCCCAGCCCATTAGGCAACGAGCTCGCAGGCAACCATTTGGGAAGCGTGAAGCTGAGAAAGAAGAGATTACGCGCATGCTAGAAAAGAACGTTATAGAGCCCTCCAATAGTCCTTGGGCTTCCCCAGTTGTTCTAGTTAAGAAACGCGACTCGAGTTATCGTTTCTGCGTAGACTACCGCAAGATGAACGAAGTTACCGTAAAGGACGCCTTTCCACTTCCGCGCATCGAAGATTGTCTTGATGCATTGAGCGGCTGCACTTGGTTTTCGAGCTTTGATTTACTGTCTGGGTTTTGGCAAATTCCCTTAGACCGTGACGAGGACAAGCAAAAGACAGCTTTCATTACGGGGTTAGGACTGTACCAGTTCACTGTCATGAGTTTCGGACTCACCAACGCCCCTTCCACCTTCCAGCGGCTCATGGAAAATGTCTTGCGAGATCTGCAATGGAATACTGTTGTTCTATTCATGGATGATAGTATTGTCCCTTCCTCAACAATTGAGGAAAATCTGAGACGCATGGAAGAAGTTTGGAAGCGATTTGAAGAAGCCAACTTGAAAATGAAACCTTCAAAGTGTCATCTTCTTCAGAAAGAAATCCAGTTCCTGGGCCACATTGTGTCGGGAGAGGGCATCAGAACTGATCCTGAGAAGACAAAAGCTGTGAGAGACTGGCCACAACCCAAAACCCCAAAGCAAGTCAGGAGCTTCATGGGATTATGCTCCTATTACAGGAAATTTGTGAAAGACTTTGCCAAAATTGCTCGCCCCTTGCACAGACTATGTGAAAAAGGAACAGCTTTTCAGTGGTCTGAAGAATGCCAAGAAGCCTTCCACACACTGAAGGACTGCCTGACGTCAACACCAGTTCTGTGCTATCCGTTACCAGAACTCAAGTACATTTTGGACACTGACTCTAGTAATTTTGCTGTGGGAGCAGTGCTCTCTCAAGTACAAGATAGCCAAGAAAGAGTGGTGGCCTATTTCAGTAGGGCACTCACCAAGCCTGAAACTGTGTACTGTGTAACTCGCAAGGAACTCTTTGCAGTAGTGGCAGCATTTAGGAAGTTCCATCACTACCTGTACGGCCAGGACGTGCTCGTACGTACGGACAATGCGGCTGTAAGCTGGATGCGGAACCTCAAAACCCCCACAGGGCAAATTGCACGCTGGTTACAGGAACTTGAAACCTACAATATGACTGTAGTACACCGACCAGGCATGCAACATCGCAATGCTGACGCTCTTTCCAGAAATCCGTGTGCAGCCTGCGAAAGGATTCAAAAGGGTGAGATTGAACATGAAGTGGAAAGGGCCCTATTTGATCACAAAGCGTTGTGATGACTTGACGTACTTCATCAAGAAAACGGCGAAAAACATTCCAAAAGCCTACCACGTGGAAACGATTCATACCCTATAAGGGCAAGACCACTCCCACTTGGATCACCAAGAACAGGATGTAGCCGGCTTGGAGCTATGAAGTTTAGTGGCCATCAACTAACTCAAGAAGCGTTAACATTCTTCCACCAGAAAATAGGAATGTAGTGATTTGAATCAGAATAGAAAATAAAATTTAAAAAAGAAAAAGAAAAAAAAAAAAAAAAAAGGTTATGGAGATGCACTAACTGAAATTTATCAAGGGGTGTTTTATTTCGTCTTTGCTTGATGGATTTCCTCAGACCTAATGTGGTTTAAAGAAACCTAACAACAAACAATTCAGTAATCAAATCCCATTTTTTCTTTTTCTTTGTGTCATTGCAGACAATGTACGACTGTTTCTCTTGCAACAGAAAGTTCCGAAGCAAGAAAGAAGTGAAGCTCCACTATGATCTCATTCATGCACCATTCGAGCTGGAAAGAAAGACTCGCCATCAAGTCCGTTACCAGCCCCTGGATAGAACCACGGCTCTACAAAAGGTCAAGTCTAGAGCAGAACGCCCTTGGTCCCTACAGCACAGGCCCCACAACTCACCAGTGACGCCAATGAATGGAGTTGCTCAGTGGCCCGAAGATCAAGAAACACTAAACACCCCTCCATTTACTTACCCCGACTTCCAACACCGGCAACACCTATATCCCCAAGAACTGTTCACCCACTTGGACTATGGGGTTGATGCTGACCCAGATTACAGTTTCTCTGGGGTAGATCACTGTGGCCGTGTTTCCTTGTCAAGAACATTAGGACAAAGACCTGTCATTGGCCTTTCCACCCGGCCACGGAGCTCCGACTTCCCAGTTCCCCCGGCGACTGTGACGGTTAATGATGGGAACACTGTTCCGGTGCTTTCTATCCCTGGTGCTCCTCCCAGTTCTTCTACCACCGCTGATGGTGTTGCTCGAAGCGCCACTGGGTCTGAAGGAGGAGACAAGGTCCCCCACACGTCCGACACCCCTTTGCTGGATGAATTTATGCAAGACGGGGGGTGGCTTGTTCCTGCAGAGGTGCAGCCCGGGAACAATCGGAGTACAGAACGGCTTGTTCCTGCAGAGGTGCAGCCCGGGAACAATCGGAGTACAGAACGGCTTGTTCCTGCAGAGGTGCAGCCCGGGGACAATCGGAGTACAGAACGGCTTGTTCCTGCAGAGGTGCAGCCTAGGAACAATCGGAGTACAGAACGGCTTGTTCCTGCAGAGGTGCAGCCTAGGAACAATCGGAGTACAGAACGGCTTGTTCCTGCAGAGGTGCAGCCCGGGGACAATCGGAGTACAGAACGGCTTGTGCCCACGGAAGTGCACATTGGAAGCGATCAGGAAGTAGAGAGGCTTATGTCTGGGGACGTGCAGATCGGTAGTGATCGAGGTGCGGATGCAATTCAGAAGGACCCCAGGGAAAAAGCAAAGGACGTTCTGGCGACATCGTCTGGCCCCCTAAGGGTTCATCATCAATGGATGCTGACATGAAGCTCATGCATATGGAGGCAGCCACTATACGATTGTCACAACTAGCAGGCATCTCTTCCGGAAACAGAAGAGAGGCCTTAGACCATTTCAATTTTCTGGCCTTACCCGGGACAAACTTCCCTAAGGCATCCACCGACCTGCAGAAAGCGCGGGACTTGTACTACCAGTCAATTAGGCGGGTAGCAGATGGGGACACCACGGATCGGGCCGCAGTGGAAGTGGTGGAGGCCCTTTACATGATGCCGAGGAGGAAGGGCTTCGTTGCAGACGTCATTGCCAGTTTGGGGAGTGTGGCCTGCAGAATTGTCAAGTGATCGTACTGTTGTGTCACTTCGTTCGTTAATTGTTTTCTTTTCTCCGTATTTCCTCTTATTTTTGTAGAGCTCTGCTTGTGTTGTTAGATAATTCTTCCAATCACAAAAGAAAGAACATGAGAGGACACTACACTCCCTCTACTCTTGCTAAAATGTTAATAAGATCTGCATAGTATGACCTGGAAATGATAAAATGAATTGTGTTCAGTACCTTCTTCTGACATTTCTAAATAAGTACAGTTCATCGCCTTTCTGTCAGTGCAATTGTGTGCTAGGATTTAAATGAGGGTGACTGAATAGACCAGTTTCCTACTGCAGTGCTGAGATAGAGGATGTAATTGCCCTGGTGGTATTAGTGATGATGCTGCCACACACTCTTTTAGAGAGAAAAGTGTGGGGTGGACAGTATTTGTGGTTTTTATTTATTTTTGTTGCCTTTACTATGGTTGGATAGTAGGAGGCTATCCTTCATAGCAAGCAAGTGTGTGAATCTGAACATTTTTTTTTTCTTTCTTTCTCTTCCCTTTAATTTCTGCACTGCAGCTGGAAAGACGCTTTTTGGATTTTGATGGGTAATTACACTGGGACGTGATCCTAGATGCCGGCCAGGATTTGGGTATAAACAAGCTAGGTATATAGAGCTACCTACTTATCATGTACCAGTGATAGTTTTACATCACTATTCATTTTTGCGCGTGCCTTGATTTCTAGTGTAAATTTCTATTAGGACGTGATCCTAGATGCCGGCCTGGATTTGGGTATAAACAAGCTAGGTATATAGAACTACCTACTTATCATGTCCTAATACAAGTTTGTGTTTAGCTATTCAAGACTCGATTTTGTGAGTGGATACCAACTCAAAGACACCCTGAACTGTCCGCATGTGCACTTCAATTGAGTTTCTGCATGGATTTCTATAGTTAATTTCTGTTAGAACGTGATCCTAGATACCGGCCTGGGTCTGGGTATAAACAAGCTAGGTATATAGAACTACCTACTTATCATGTACTAACCCAAGTTGATACATAGGCGTTCAGACGTGGCTTATCAATTGACACTACCCCCCCCCCCCCCCCCCCCTAACCCTAGCACATCTAAGATTTCAAATTACATTAAGGATAGAAGAAGACGTTACCCTTATTATTGTTGTTATTTTTTATTTTTGTGTGTGTGTGTAGTCATTCCGTTGGTCATCGTTATGTACTTAGTGGGGATGTACTTAGGGCAAGGTATCTCCACTGTAAGCAAAGCGCATTCAGCCCACCAGTGTAGCATCTGGACCCTATGCTATATGGCAGTTATAGTCGGAAACTACTTACTGCAACTCGTATATTTATGTAATGTTTGTTGTTGTCTGTTTACTGTTGTTTTGTTTTGTTAGTTCTAGTGTTCCATAAGTATGTTTTGAACGGCTTGCTAAACCCCACTAAAGGAGTTATGTGACACTTAACTTACTCATTCAGTTATTACCTGGACTGAGTGCAGGTGTAAGTTCATACAAGAAAAAGAACAAATGTAGGAATAAGTAGAACAACAATCCAAGGGATAAATGAAATCTTAAGTGCTGGCAATATTAGAATTAGTTAATAGTTAGAACAAGAAACCACATGTTCTTTTCCTAATTTCCTATGATGTGTTGCTAAGGACCAATTGGCATAAATGAATGAATGTGTGACACGGAAGGTTGCACTCTTGAATTTTTCTTATGTGCATTCATTGTAATCCTTGTTAGTCGTTATAACCTTTCAAAATATCGTTGACATTGATTGTAATTCGTTGATTACGTTTATTACAACACTTTGTTGATGTTGGTTGACGGTGAAGTATGTTTGGACGGATGGGTAATTTGTAATATGAAGATAGTAAATTAAAAAAAAAGTGCAAGGCATTTTTTTATTTTTTTTATTTTTTAGGAATAGCTATTTTTTTCAAAGAATGAGCTGGGGATGTGAGGTTGTTAATTTGTTGATTATAGTTACATTTCATCAAAAAGTTAGTAGACTTTCCGTATAAGCCTTGTTGTAAAGTATATATTATGCTAATTCGGAGATGGAATAGTTGATAATAAAAATGTTTTCCTTGGGACTAAGTTTAGTTAATTTTTGCAAAGTTCAGGACGTTGTTAACGTTAAAAAAAAAAAAAAAAAATTTAAAAAAGGGCAAATAGCTGGCAGTCAAATGTTTTGCCCTTTATTCTGTAGTGACCTAATTACGTAGCCTGGTTCTCGCTATTATAAGGATACTCCAGGGAAGTTAGCTTGTTTTTGTTATTGACGGAGCAATAACTTCTCCGTTGGGAGGGGGTCGTGTAAGCATGTGTGCTTACTTTATTCTATCTTATACATGCACCACCTACATAATTTTTTATTGCACTCTCTCTCTCTCTCTCTCTCTCTCTCTCTCTCTCTCTCTCTCTCTTCTACCCTCCCATTTTTTTATATATATTTTTTTATATAAATAAGGCTTCAACACTACAAGTCTTTTAATCATCGTTATTGTAAGCGCATAGTTTATTTCCTTCTCAGTTCAATAAAGTTCGGCCTGCATCGATGTTTTCAGTCTCATTGTCGTGGCTAGGCTAATGCCGTCACATAGAAAGTAAAACGTAAGACTAGACGTTTTAGATCTAGTTTAACATCACAATTGTTATTGTTTTTGTGATTATTATAATAATAGTTTCCGAGCAATCGCGAACGGGTTTGCTTGCATATCCAAAGAGTACAACATCTATACTTTATTATCGTATAAGTGTTTCTGTTCGCTATTATTCGGAACCATGTTTAATTTAACCTTAGTTCTGTAACCCTAAGCGTAAAAAACGGAACGATGACGTTCTCAACAAATCGTTAAGTGCTCATTCCGTTCAGCGTTTATTTATAAAAACATAATAACATTATCACAGAATTATAGCACGTTATCTCTACTTCATTTACATTTAAATTTCATTGTTCTAAGTTGTTTTATTAATTTTTCATAATGCTCTTGTGACCCTACCCCCATGTTGAGTTCCGTCCTACGTCATTTTTTTTACCTAATCACAAAATCAATATTTTTCGAATTATTATAATTATAGTCCCGAGCAATCGCGAACGGGGTTGTTTGCATATCCAAAGAGTACAACATCTCTACTTTATTATCGTATAAGTTTTTCTGTTCGCTATTGTTCGGAACCATGTTTTAATTTAACTTTATTTATGTAACCCTAAGTGTAAAAATCGGAACGATGACGTTCTCAACAAATCTTTAAGTGCTCATTCCGTTTAGCGTTGTCGTTTATTTATTTATTATAAAAACATAATAACATTATCACAGAATTATAGCACGTTATCTCTACTTCATTTACATTTAAATTTCATTGTTCTAAGTTGTTTTATTAATTTTTCATAAATGCTCTTGTGACCCTACCCCTATGTTGAGTTCCGTCCTACGTCATGTTTTAACTAATCACAAAATCAATATTTTTCGAATCATTATAATTATAGTTTCCGAGCAATCGCGAACGGGTTTGTTTACATATCCAAAGAGTACAACATCTCTACTTTATAATCGTATAAGTTTTTCTGTTCGCTATTGTTCGGAACCATGTTTAATTTAACTTTATTTATGTAACCCTGTGCGTAAAAATCAGAACGATGACGTTCTCAACAAATCGCTAAGTGCTCATTCCGTTTAGCGTTGTCGTTTCATTTTTTATGTATTATAGCTTAGTAACATTATCATAGGATAATAGCATAACATCTCTACTTTAATAACATTCAAGTTTCAATGCTCTATGTTCTTTATTTAATTTTCCATACATGTTTATGTAACCCTACCCCCCATGTTGAATTCTGTTGCCGCCATTTTAAGCGATTGATAAAATTTATATTTTTGTAATCGTTGTATTTATAGTTTCCGAACGGTTGCGAATAGATTTGTTTACATATTCATAAAGTCCAACATCTCTACTTTACTCTTATGTAAGTTTTTCTGCTCGCTACTGTTCGGAACCTTGTTTTTAATAAACTTTAATTGTCTAACCCTCAGCGTTAAAATCAGCACAATTGATGTCGGTAACTGACTGCAAATTGTCATGTTTTCTAAGAGCTGTCGTTACTCATCTATTATTTGTTTACATGGTTATTGTTATTACATACTAGTCCGGGATCTGCTCTTGTTTTTCATTACAATGTTATTATTGTGTTTTATTTAGAAGTGTTATACTTGGTCTACTATTTACGGCTAAATGGTACTTCGCGTCATTCAGAAGATGAATGTTTACATATTTTGTTGTCTATCTAGGTTTCTGGCGAGCACTAGCGAACAGACTTGTTGTCATAACAAAGTAGCATAATATCTCTAATTTACTCTCGTGAGTTTATTTGGTCGCTCTTGCTCGGAAATGTACATTTGTGTAGGTTTTTATCACCCTATGTTTAACTTGCCGTGCTGCAGGCCTAGCCTCGATAGATCTAGCTGTTGCTTAGAGTTATTGGTTAGTTATTGTTGAATGCGTGTTCATTGTCTAATATGATGCCGTTTATTTGATTATTATTGCCTTATTGTTCCTGTGAGAAGAATTGATAATTTTTTAATGGAATTATGAATTATGTGTTGCTTACCTTGAGTTCCAAAAGGTTACGCCATATTCAATATGTTTGCACAGGAGGCCAACACTTTCGTTATTATAACACAACACTACACCACACACAGCTGTTTCCACAACCACATAATTGTACTCCCCGTTTAAGAAGGTATTCCAGATTATCTGTATGTAGTATACATATTCTGTCATAGTCAATTAAATCACAATTTCCCTTTTTTCACACAAATTGGATGTTAGAACTCAATCCTCCATGTCGATTCAAGAAGTATAATGGCGTAGCCTAGTGATACGTCGTCGAGCGATCTGATTGGTCGGGTGATGCCGCCCAACTGTATATAAGAACGTTCGGTTCGCACTTTCGGGGAGCTAAAAATCTGAACTAGATCTATTATTATTAGTTTGAGTACAGACCTAGTAGTCTACGGCCTAGCCAAGGTAAAAATAGTAGAGTAATATAGCTGGTCAAGTAAAAACAAATAAGGCTCCCTTGATCCAGTTGTATCAACACTATCGTTACTAAACCAACAAATAAATAGTACTCTACATGTATCACATTTCATAACATCAAACATAAGAAGAATAGAAAAAGAACATAGGCCTATTGAATATAAACTCAAAGTTATTTCATACAAATTAAAAGTCTAGGCTAACTCGTTATAGTAACAACAGTAAAGAAGCTAGAATCCAGGGTCTGTAAATTTTCATCAGTTAGTCTAATTTTCTAAATTTGCATTACATAAATTAAATAAGAACATTTAAATAATACTAACGGGAATATTTTATAAGGCTACTAGGTATAAGTTCATCTATCCCTTTCCATCAGCCTATTTCTAAATTGTAAGCCTAACCCGTACATTTTATCATCATCTTGTAAGATCAGTAGTTGGCCTCTCTGTGTGTTTATTGTTGTTGTTGTTGTGCTGTACGTTCAAAGCCTTTTTCAATGCCGAGTTTGTTTCTTAAAAAATCTGTTTGTTAATTAATGTTGGAGAAATGTTGCAATTGAGAAAAAAGAAAGAGGAGTTGAATTAATAATTGGGAAACGTTAAATGGCCTTTGACTGTTAATTGTGAGTCAACGTGCGTGTGAATTGTTATTGTTGTTTACGATTGTTTGTCCACTCTCTTCCTCTCTATTTCTTACACCTAACCAACCGTCCAGCCCTTGTTCTTGGGTGATACCTTGGTCAAAGGACCGCTCGAAATCCATCCTGACAAAATGTTATTCTTGCCGTTTAAATTGACCAATCACTCAAATATCATCAACATCAGATACACAAGGGGAAAGACGGGTCCAAAAGCCGGTTTACAATGGTGTCAGAAGTGGGATATTGATTAGTTTTGTCTACATCAAGATTCACGTGCTTTTAAAGAAAATAATAATAGTAAAATTTGCAGCTGTTTTTGTGTGTGTTTGTTTTTTGTTCGTAAAATATTAAAAAAAAGAAAGAAAAGGGGGTCCCCGTCTATCTACTGTGCTTAATCTGTGTGCAAGGAAAGATAATTCGCGCGTTTGTTCTGTGTCGTCTGCAACTGATTGCATGTGCGTGCATTGGAATATTGTTGGTGGATAGATCCTAAAATCGTAAGTCCAAACAATTGTAGGCGGGTTTATTTACAATGTCTAGGTCCACGTGTGAATTGAAGGGGCAGGGACTCCTTTTGTTAAGAGAAATTCGTAACAAGTTAGCAATTACGTCACGTCTGTCAGTAAGTTGAAACAATTGTGGGCGGGTCTATTTATAACGTCTAGGTCCACCTGTGAGTTGAAGGGGCGGGGATTCCTTTTGTTAGAAGACAAATTATGCCACGTCTGTCACTGAACCACAGACGTGCCGTAGCTATGGTTTCTAGCTCAGTGGAGAAGGAAAAAAAGAAGAGGAAAACAAATACGTGTTGTTGTTGTTTTTTTGTCTAGAGAGAGAATGAATAAGAATGAATGGATCATAACGCTTTTATATGTTTGTTAGGCCAAGTTGCTGATAAAAAATATGGGTGAAGAGTTAAATCTTAAATTAATTGCAGGGAGAATGGGGAACAGGTGCTGAAATAGTTGGCTTACAAGGCCTTGTCGGCTTGAACTTATGTACGAATAAAGGAGAGAGTGTCGGGGTAGTTGGGCCTTCTAGTCTCAACAAGTTTTATTTTAGTTAAGAGAATGCTAAAGAGGAAAGAATGTTGTGCGTTATTAGAAGAGTGCGTTTATTGCCATTCCAAAAACTAGACCTATTATGCTAGATCTAGTAGCGACCTAGCATGTACATTACTACAGTATTAAATGAATTAAAACTACGACTATGTGCGTTGTGAGAATTAAAACAATAAATAATTTTTTTTTAAAGCATGTAATAAATAACTTAGGGGAGAAGAGCCTACGCTTCCGTCGTAAGAAGAAAGGGACGCAACTGTAGTTAAAATCAACGATATAGTATTGCAGCAATTATGGATCCTTTATCGTTGTATTTGAATGGGCGACACTTAGGCCTAGTCAATTGTTGAACATATTTTTCGAATGGAAGCAATTAGTGAATTACTGCTGTTGTGCTGTTGTTTGTTTTGTTTCTATGTTGTTGTTTTTAAAAAATAAAAAAAAATCGGGACGATAAGGAGAGTGACAAATTCCGACCAGTAGCTTTTAAAGTTAGATGAAATCTTGTGAGTTATGATGAATGTTTCCAGATAGAAGTGGAAACCATAAATGTTCTTCCCTATATTTTGTTCACTCTTGTTATCGCAATAAGGCGTTCGGATAGAGAGTTATTATGTGTTATAAATAAGTTAATGGGATAGGTTGTAATAGACTATTGTACACTGGGCCCTAAGGGATTGTTGTGGG
>CM065696.1:10904274-10934715 GCA_017654935.2 Phymorhynchus buccinoides | reverse complement strand
TCCCGGTAGGGAGAACTGGTCCTCGTTTTTTTTTTTTTTTTAAGGCACAGGCCATTAAGTAACTCTGCGACCTGGGCCACAAGCACCCCGCTGTAGGTACCTTACCCTCTTAATGATAGACCCCTGATAGGGTAACTCTACCCCCTTAATTGATATGACCCCTTACAGGTTATCTCTACCCCCTTAATTGATATGATCCTTGATAGGTCATCTCCACCCCTTAATTGATATGACACATGGTAGTGTATCTCTACCCTGATCCCTGACAGGGAGGGTATCTCTACCCCCTTAACTGATATGACCTCTGATAGGATATATCGACCCTCTTAATTGATATGACCCCTGACATGGCATCTCTACCCCCTTAATTGATATGACCCCTGATATGGCATCTCTACCCTCTTAATTGATATGACCCCTGACAGGGCATGTCTACCCCTTAAATGATAAAAACAACTCACTACAATCGCCAGCATCACAGACAGCACCGATCACACAGTCATCATCCCCGGAACATCCCGACTTTCCAACAAGGATTCCTGGACAAAAACAATACAGTGGAACATCTCTTATAAGACTTTCACAAAATCATCCTAAATGAAGGGTCTTATACGGGAGTGGTTATTCTTTTATACGAGAGGTACATTTTTTAATACGCACAAAAACAAGGACAAGGTCGCAGAGAAGTAGGTCTTATATGGGAGGGTCTTATAAGGGAGGTTCCACGTGTAATGGGTATGCAAGTTTTCATTTGTTTTTAGCCAAGCGAAGCTGGTAATGTTTTCGGTGACGTTCGTCTGTTTGTTCCCGTCTAGCAGACTACCTCTCTATGTAAGTTGCCATGATAATGTTTGAACGGAGGGCCCTCAAATTTTGCATGCTGGATAAGTAGCAAGGACGTCTAGGCCAAGTTCGAACGTTGTAACACTACACAACTCCGCTGTAACACACGTAACGCAGAGTTTAACACCTCTGTTTTAACACACGTAACGCAGCTACACGCCTCAGATGTAACGCTAATAACGCAGCGTTACACTCCCTAGTTATAGCACACCTAGGCAGGGTTCCTGAAAACGTAGAGATTGTTCGTATTTACGCACTGGACCTCTCTCCCTAGAATCTGAAGCCATGCGTTACATTAGATTTACCCTTTATAATGTCACGTAGGTGATGTGATGACGCATTGAAAGAATGATTCGGGCGTTAACACAGTCGTTACTTTTAAGTAACTAAGGACGATGCACGTATTTCAATGCTATCCCCCCGTGGGGATACCGGGGGGTCTTTTGCATAATAGTATCCCCACCTTCTGGAATTTCTGTCTACATACCCTGTAAATATTTACTAAATATTTGTACATACATTCTTTTAAATTAAATAAGGGCCAAATTTGGGTTTTTTATGAATAAAATAAAATTTTGAATTTTTAAACTCTGTAGCCCTTAAATTTTAATCACAGAGGGAGATTTTGTTTCGTTGGGTGCCAGACAACAAAAGAATTTTACATTAAAATTTTACATTATATAGTTAATTTAACCAGTGCCATCTGACACAAAGAACTATTTTATGAATTTTAAATCTTTTCAAGTAAATAACAGACTTGCGCTTTTTAGAATTCCCCTTCCACATTTTATGTACCGTCCACGTCTTTGTATTGTCTTTATGTCCGGTTCTGGTTTATGTTTTAGTTTCTCATACTAACCCAATACAAATGTCCCCTATGTGCCTTCCCAGGTCGAGAGGACGTAAAGCCCTAAATTCTCGTTCGTTTGTGGAAGTTCTGTGCTTGTAGCTTCCTCTAATCTGACACTTTCTTTGACTCTGCCTTTTCCCTTTGCTGCTGTCATCTACTATCTTTCTGCCTTTCCGGTCCATTCTCCTGCCTTTTTTTCAAGAAGCACTTTCAAAAAGATTTCCTCTAGCCAAAGGCAGACATGCTGGGCCTAATTATTTCTTAGTTAGGCGCATAACGACAGCATGACGCATCTGCGCTCATCGTTGACAGGAGATTGTTTGAGCGACTGAAGAAGAATTCAATGGAATGCTACGAGGTATATCTAGGCTACTGCCACTATGCCACAAGCTGGAGTCGCTAATCTAGATGTAGTAAAAATGGACACAATTGCTTAGAGAGCCTTAGTCGTTGAATATGGGAAGACCATTTGTTTTAGCACCCAGTAAAATTGTTTCATACACTTGATGTTCCTTTGATAAAAACAGCTCATTACAATGTCAGAGTGTTGCTGGATTTATTTGATATACCCAACCCAATGTGTCAGTGTTGCTATAATTCTATAAATCTTTGATAAAAACCAACTCACTACACGTGTCCAAGCAGTGTAATGTTGGATTTATTTGTTAAAACCCATTGAACAACAACACATACACATCCAAGTGAGGTAAACAGAAATAACGGCAGCAACAAGCTTGAAGCTTATAATTTGCCTACTCAAAATGTAGTCTCTGATATGGCGGCTGGCAAACACAGACAAAAACATATTATCATATTTAAGTAAATAAACAAAAGTCAGTTTTAAAATATTAAGAGGAAAAACAGGAAAACAAAACAGGATATATTCATGATCGTTGTTGAGAGAAAGTAGTTAAACATATGAGAATATATCTACAGCAAACTGATGGAATCTCGTTCAAGATATGAAAGTTAAAGAGAGAAGAGAAAACAACAACAATAGGAAGGATGATGGGGAACACCAACAGGGCGTTTTGTGACACAATAATACGCCCTGCGACACTCTGTGACAACCAACTCAATGTGTGAGTGTTGCTATAATTCTATGATAAAATCAACTCGCTACAAGTGTCAAAGCAGTGTGTTGCTATAATTATTTGATAAAACCAACTCACTACAAGTGTCAAAACAGTGAGTTGTTTTAATTATTTGATAAAAAACAACTCACCACAAGTAACAAAGCCGTGTGTTGCTACAATTATTTGATACAACCAACTCACTACAAGTAACAAAGCAGCATGTTGCTATAATTATTTGATATAACCAACTCGCTACAAGTGTCAAAGCAGTGAGTTGTTTTAATTCTATTATAAAACCAACTCCTACAAGTGTCAAAGCGGCGTGTTGCTATAATTCTTTGATAAAACCAACTCACTACAAGTAACAAAGACGTGTGTTGCTATAATTATTTGATAAAACCAACTCACTACAAGTAACAAAGCAGTGTGTTGCTATAATTATTTGATAAAACCAACTCACTACAAGAAACAAAGCCGTGTGTTGCTATAATTATTTGATAAAGCCAACTCACCAAAAGTAACAAAGCCGTGTGTTGCTATAATTATTTGATAAAACAAACTCACCAAAAGTAACAAAGCCCTATGTTGCTATAATTATTTGATAAAACCAACTCACCAAAAGTAACAGAGCCGTTCACTACAAGTAACGAAGACGTGTGTTGTCATAATTATTGAATAAAACCAACTCACCACAAGTACCAAAGCCGTGTGTTGCTATAATTATTTGATAAAACAAACTCACCAAAAGTAACAAAGCCCTATGTTGCTATAATTATTTGATAAAACCAACTCACCAAAAGTACAAGTGTTCAAAGCGAAGTGTGTTGTCATAATTATTTAATAAAACCAACTCACCACAAGTAACAAAGCCGTGTGTTGCTATAATTATTTGATAAAACAAACTCACTACAAGTAGCGAAGCCGTGTGTTGCTATAATTATTGAATAAAACCAACTCACTACAAGAGCCGGCTTCACAGGCAGCATCGGTCACACAGTCGTCGTTCCCGGCACACCCTGCCCCACCAGCGGGGATCCCTGAAAAATCGTGCAGTGAAAGGGTCAGTGTCTTCTTGATATGACCCCTGATAGGGTATCTCTAGCACTTTAATTGATATGACCCCTGATAGGGTATCTCTACCCTCTTAATTGATATGACCTCTGATAGGGTATCTCTACCCTCTTAATTGATATGACCCCTGATAGGGTATCTCTACCCTCTTAATTGATATGACCCCTGACAGGGCATGTCTACCCCTTAAATGATAAAAACAACTCACTACAATCGCCAGCATCACAGACAGCACCGGTCACACAGTCATCATCCCCGGAACATCCCGACTTTCCAACAAGGATTCCTGGAGAAAAACAATACAGTGGAACATCTCTTATAAGACCTTCAAAAAATCATCCAAAATTGGAGGTCTTGTAAGGGAGGGGTCTTATAAGGGGGGGAGGCAATTTTAATACTTACAAAAGAAGGGCAAAGTCTCAGAGAAATAGGTCTTATATGGGAGGAAGTCTTATAATGGGAGGTCTTATAAGGGAAGTTCCACTGTAATGGGCATAGAGTTCTCATTTGTTTTTAACCAAGCGAAGCTGGTAATGTTTTCGGTGACGTCCGTCTGTTTGTTCCCGTCTAGCAGACTATCTCTCTATGTAAGTTGCCATGATAATGTTTGAACGGAGGGCCCTCAAATTTCGCATGCTGGATAAATAGTAAGCATCAAATATCAAAGCAGTGAGCTGCTATAATTATTTGATAAAACCAACTCACTACAAGTGTCAAAGCAGTGAGTTGTTATAATTATTTGATAAACCCAACTCACTGCAAGTGTCAAAGCGGCGTGTTGCTATAATTATTTGATAAAACCAACTTACCTCAAGTAACAAAGCCGTGTGTTGCTATAATTATTTGATAAAACCAACTCACCTCAAGTAACAAAGCCGTGTGTTGCTATAATTATTTGATAAAACCAACTCACCACAAGTAACAAAGCCGTGTGTTGCTATAATTATTTGATACAACCAACTCACTACAAGTAACAAAGCCGTGTGTTGCTATAATTATTTGATAAAACCAACTCACCTCAAGTAACAAAGCCGTATATACCGATCTTGAAGTAGCGCTAAAGAGGCCTGGAAGTGTGTGATATAAAACAATGTCTTGACATATCATTTGCGTATATTAACCCATAGGCTTAGTGTAAACGCGTGTAAGAATAGACCGTTGCTATTAGAAACTTGACGTCACAGTTATTTATCTTGACATATCATTATCATTCTTACACATCAAGGTACACTCGCATGCGACTATCTGCAGTACTCAAGCCATATTTTCTTTATTTACATCAAGTGATGTTTAGTAAAACAAAAAACCCAAACATACTCCTAACGCTATGCCTTAACCCGATAAATGCAAAAGGTTGTCTCTGATAAACATTTTACATTGAAAACAAATTGTGAAGAGTAATTTTTAGTGAAATTGCAAATGATAAAAATAGCGGCTAGCAACCACATACTCTTGAAAGTTTGTGTCACTGCAAATAGCGCCTTCTGAGCAGGACACCCAAAAACGTCATCTTAGTGAACTTACGCAATCACTGAAATTACGTCATCATTGAAAGTTCGTCATTGGCGAAATGACAATAACTATGGCCTGTGATTGCAGTGTAAAAATAATATGTCATTGTAAAGACTATTTTTTTAATACAGCAAATTCCAGTAGGTTCATGTTTCGATTAATAATCAGTTTCCTTTTATAATGTATCAATGTGCAAGATCAAAATAGCTCACGACTTTCTAACTTGGAGAACTATATTATTTGTGCATGAGTGGGATTTTCTTGCTACGGTGAAGTGGTTAGTATTATTTTAGATCTGCATGCATAGCGTCTCGCTTCTTCGTTGCGTGTTTGATTATCATCTGAAAGAGGTAAAATATCGGTATATATCCGTTATTAGGATTTGCGAGTGTGATATTGCTTTTATCCTATCTCAAGTGGCTTGCTGTTTATCACACGAGGTCGGAGATAGTGTTAGTGTTGCTATAATTCTTTAATAAAACAACTCACCTCAAGTAACAAAGCCGTGTGTTGCTATAATTCTTTGATAAAACCAACTCACCTCAAGTAACAAAGCCGTGAGTTGCTATAATTCTTTGATAAAACCAACTCACCATAAGTAACAAAGCCGTTCACTACAAGTAACAAAGACGTGTGTTGTCATAATTATTGAATAAAACCAACTCACTACAAGTAACAAAGACGTGTGTTGCTATAATTATTTGATAAAACCAACTCACCACAAGTAACAAAGCTGTGCGTTACTATAATTATTTGATAAAACCAACTCACTACAAGTAACAAAGCCGTGTGTTGCTATAGTTCTTTGATAAAACAACTCACTACAAGAGCCGTCTTCACAGGCAGCATCGGTCACACAGTCGTCGTTCCCGGCACACCCTGCCCCACCAGCGGGGATCCCTGAAAAATCGTGCAGTGAAAGGGTCAGTGTCTTCTTGATATGACCCCTGATAGGGTATCTCTACCCTAAAACAAATCTTATCTTCTACTCACTGATATGACCCCTGATAGGGTATCTCTACCCCCTTAATTGATATGACCCGTGATAGGGTATCTCTACCCCCTTAATTGATATGACCCCTGATAGGGTACCTCTACAAACCCTTAATTGATATGACCTGTGACAGGGAATCTCTAAACTACCCCCTCCTAATTGATATGATTTTGATTTGATTTTTGATTTGATTTAATTTTAAAGTCTGTTCACACAAATGGTGATATTAGACTGGGGGGGGGGGGGGGGGGGTGGGGAAAAAAAGAAAGAAAAAAAGTGTGTGCGCGCATGCACGCGCGCGCGTGCGCGTGTGTGTGTATGTGAATATGAGTGCGTGTGCAACAAATCCCTAGCAAATTAATAACAACAAATAAATAAAAAAGTGACAAAGAAAACAAAATTAAAGTTAATTAACTCATGAACTAAAGTAATCTTGCAATTCCAGAGCTGGATATGACTGTAGCAATTCTGATCATTTCATGACTGTAAACTACATCTTTTAAAGTTCCAATTTGTGCAACTTGTATCCCAGATAGTTTGTATAACAATGATAATAATGGACATTCTAAAATAATGTGTTGAACTGATATTGGGAGACCACAATCGCATTCTACATCTTTAGAAAATTTGGTCCTCCACGAGTTCAATCGAACTTTGTAGATAAGGCTAGATAAAGATCTTGAACATATAATAATATCTTAGATTTTGAAGGAAACTTTTCATATCAATTACATACTATTTTCTAACATTGAATTTATTTCGTGTTTTTCTATTTTTATTGAACAATCTGACGATTTTCTATCTCTACCCCCTTAATTGATATGACCCCTGATAGGGTATCTCTACCCCCTTAATTGATATGACCCCTGATAGGGTATCTCTACCCCCTTAATTGATATGATCCCTGACAGGGTATCTCTACCCCCTTAATTGATATGACCCCTGATAGGGTATCTCTACCCCCTTAACTGATATGACCCCTGATAGGGTATCTCTACCCCTTAATTGATATGACCCCTGATAGGGTATCTCTACCCCCTTAATTGATATGAACCATGATAGGTCATCTCCACCCCTTAATTGATATGACACCTGATAGGGTATCTCTACCCCCTTAATTGATATGACACCTGATAGGGCATCTCTACCCCCTTATTTGATATGACCCCTGATAGGGTATCTCTACCCCCTTAATTGATATGACCCCTGATAGGGTATCTCTACCCCCTTAATTGATATGAACCCTGATAGGGCATCTCTACCCCCTTAATTGATATGACCCCTGATAGGGTATCTCTACCCCCTTAATTGATATGACCCCTGACAGGGCATCTCTACCCCCTTAATTGATATGACCCCTGATAGGGTATCTCTACCCCCTTAATTGATATGACCCCTGGTAGGGGATCTCTACCCCCTTAATTGATATGACCCCTGATAGGGTATCTCTACCCCCTTAATTGATATGACCCCTGACAGGGCATCTTTACCCCCTTAACTGATATGACCCCTGATAGGGTATCTCTACCCCCTTAATTGATATGACCCCTGATAGGGTATCTCTACCCCCTTAATTGATATGACCCCTGATAGGGTATCTCTACACCCTTAATTGATATGACCCCTGACAGGGCATCTCTACCCCCTTAATTGATATGACCGCTGATAGGGCATCTCTACCCCCTTAATTGATATGACCCCTGATAGGGCATCTCTACCCCCTTATTTGATATGACCCCTGACAGGGCATCTCCACCCCCTTAATTGATATGACCCCTGAAGGGCATGTCTACCCCCTTAAATGATAAAAACAACTCACTACAATCGCCAGCATCACAGACAGCACTGGTCACACAGTCATCATCCCCGGAACATCCCGACTTTCCAACAAGGATTCCTGGACAAAAACAATACAGTGGAGCATCTCTTATGAGACCTTCAAAACATCATCCAAAATGAGGTCTTGTAAGGGAGGTAATTTCAATACTTACAAAGAGAAGGGCAATGTCTCAGAGAAGTAGGGAGGTCTTATATGGGAGTGGAGTCTTATAATGGGAGGTCTTATAAGGGAGGTTCCACATGTAATGGGCATAACAGTTCTCATTTGTTTTTAGCCAAGCGAAGCAGGTAATGTTTTCGGTGACGTTCGTCTGTTTGTTCCCATCTAGCAGACTATCTTTCTATATAAGTTGCCATGATAATGTTAGAACGGAGGGCCATCAAATTTCGCATGCTGGATAAGTAGTAAGGACGTCTATGGCAAGTTCGAACGTTGTAACACTACACACCTCCGCTGTAACACACGTAACGCAGCGTTTAACACCTCTGTTTTAACACACGCAACGCAGTGATACACGCCTCAGATGTAACACTAATAACGCAGCGTTACACTCCCTAGTTATAACACACCTAGGCAGGGTTCCTGAAAACGTAGAGATTGTTCGTATTTACGCACTGGACCTCTCTCCCTAGAATCTGAAGCCATGCGTTACATTAGATTTACCCT
The DNA here is from genome assembly GCA_017654935.2 of Phymorhynchus buccinoides. NCBI lineage: Eukaryota > Metazoa > Mollusca > Gastropoda > Neogastropoda > Raphitomidae > Phymorhynchus > Phymorhynchus buccinoides. The sequence goes on along the minus strand of CM065696.1, from coordinate 10,925,863 downwards.
TTAAAATGTCACGTAGGTGATGCGATGACGCATTGAAAGGATGATTCGTGCGTTAACACAGTCGTTACTTTTAAGTAACTAACGACATTGCTCGTATTTCGTGGGGATACCGGGGGTCTTTTGTAAAAAAAAAATAGTTCCCCCACCTTCTGGAAGTTCTGTGTTTTTAACTTCCTCTAATCTGTCACTCTTTCTTGGACTCTGCCTTTTCCCTTTGCTTGCTGTCATCTACTTATCTTTCTGCCTTACCGGCCCATTCTCCTGCCTTTTTTCAAGAAACACTTTCAAAAAGATTTCCTCCAGGCTGAAGTCAGACATGCTGGGCCTAATTATGTTTTGTTACTTAGGCGCATAACGGCAGCATGACGCATTTGTGCTTATAATTGACAGGAAACTATCTGAGCGACTGAAGAAGAACTCAATGGAATGTTACGAGGTATATCAATGCTACTGTCACTAATCTAGATATAAAGACGGACAAAATTCCTTAGAGAGCCTTAGTCGTTGAATATTGGAAGACCTTTTTATTAGCACCCAGTTAAATTGTTTCATACACTTGATGTTCCTTTTGAAAAAACCCAGCTCACTACAATTTCAGAGTGTTGCTGGATTTATTTGATAAAACCAACTCAATGTGTGAGTGTTGCTATGATTCTATGATAAAACCAACTCGCTACAAGTATTACAGCAGTGTGTTGCTATAATTATTTGATAAAACCAACTCACCTCAAGTACCAAAGCAGTGTGTTGCTATAATTATTTGATAAAACCAACTCACCTCAAGTAACAAAGCCGTGTGTTGCTATAATTCTTTGATAAAACCAACTCACTACAAGTAACAAAGACGTGTGTTGCTATAATTATTTGATAAAACCAACTCACTACAAGTAACAAAGCCGTGTATTGCTATAATTCTTTGATAAAACCAACTCACTACAAGTAACAAAGCCGTGTGTTGCTATAATTATTGAATAAAACCAACTCACTACAAGAGCCGGCTTCACAGGCAGCATCGGTCACACAGTCGTCGTTCCCGGCACACCCTGCGCCCCCAGCGGGGATACCTGAAAAAAACGTGCAGTGAAAGGGTCAGTGTCTTCTTGATATGACCCCTGATAGGGTATCTCTACCCCCTTAATTGATATCAATCAATCAATCAATCATTTTTATTGTCCTGATCTTTATTAAAAAAACAAGGAAATGTGTCTTGCAATCGATCAATACAAAAAGCAAAAACAGAATCAAATACAATAGAGGCGAACACCCTAATAGGGGTGTCTGTACACACGAGCACCCCCACCCCCACCACGGCAACGGAATGACAGGCCAGTCACAATGTAACTTGCCCATCACCGTGCCACCATGTGAAAGAGTGAGAAATGCCCACATGCACAGAGACCCCAACATATTAACACATCTTCACAACACACACACACACACACACATACTGTGCACACACACACACATACTGTGACACACACACACCGCACACACACACATACACACTGTGACATACACACACACACACACACACACACACACACACACACACACACACACACACACACACACACACACACACACACACTTTTATCTATCAAAAACAACATTTGTACAGTTATGAAGTAGCAGGCAGACAAGTTTCTAAAACATAAAAATTAATTCAAATTAAATGTGATGATTACCCCCCCACACACACACACACACTCACTCACAAGACTAATATAACAGGTGTGCTTGCATAAAATATTTATGGATAAAATAACAAAAATATATCAAAGTGAAATACAGGGTTTTTAACATTAACAACATATTGCACAATGATTATTGCCCCGGCCCCCCCCCCCCTACCCCGCTTTCTCATAATTGTCTTCCACCACCCCACCCCCCCCCTCTCTACTCTCTCTACTCTCTCTCAATCTCTCTCTTTCGCTTGTCCTCTTCTCACCCATCTCCCGCTCTCTCTCTCTCTTGTCTCTCTCTCTCTTTTTCTCTCTTCACGCTTGTCTCTCTCTCTTTCTCACATTCATACTACATACGCAAAACTTGCGCGCGCACACCAAGTAACCCGTTGCACAAGGCACGCACACACAGAGACACAGACGCCCCACCCCACACACACGTACACACACAGTACACACAACCCACACACCCCGGATTTCACCACACAACCCACACACACACACACACACACACACACAACACACACACACACACACCACACACACACACACACGCACGCACGCACGCACATGCACACACACACACAAACACATACACACATACATAACACACACACGCACGCACACACGCACGCACGCACACACACGCACACACACACACGCACACACACACACACACACACACATCTCTATCTCTTCTCTCTCTCTCTCTCTCTCTCTCTCTCTCTCTCTCTCTTCGAATCTCATCGGAACTCTCTCCTCTCTCTCTCTCTCTCTGAATCAATTTCAGCGGACCAAGCAATGCCCCAATGAGGTCAGCCCAGTAGTCCTCAGGAGGTGGCGTTTTTTGAAGAGGCTGACGGCTGACGGAGGCCCCTCAAATTTCGATGTCACCCCTCTGGATGAGCAGCAAGGACGTACTAGACCAAGTTCGATATGACCTCTGACAGGGTAGCTCTACCCCCTTAATTGATATGACCCCTGATAGGGAATCTCTACCCCTTAATTGATATGACCCGTGATAGGGCATCTCTACCCCCTTAATTGATATGACCCCTGATAGGGCATCTCCACCCCCTTAATTGATATGACACCTGATAGGGTATCTCTACCCCCTTAATTGATATGATCCATGATAGGTCATCTCCACACCCTTAATTGATATGACCCCTGATAGGGTATCTCTACCCCCTTAATTGATATGACCCCCTGTGATAGGGCATCTCTACCCCCTTAATTGATATGACCCCTGATAGGGTATCTCTACCCTGACTCCTGACACCTGATAGGGTATCTCTACCCTGACCCCTGACAGGGAATCTCTACCCCCTTAACTGATATGACCCCTGACAGGGCATCTCTACCCCCTTAATTGATATGACCCCTGACAGGGCATGTCTACCCCATTACATGATAAAAACAACTCACTACAATCGCCAGCATCACAGACAGCACTGGTCACACAGTCATCATCCCCGGAACATCCCGACTTTCCAACAAGGATTCCTGGACAAAAACAATACAGTGGAACATCTCTTATAAGACCTTCAAAACATCATCCAAAATGAGGTCTTGTAAGGGAGGGGTCTTATACGGGAAGTAATTTTAATACTTACAAAACAAGGACAATGTCTCAGAGAAGTAGGTCTTATATGGCAGGGAGTCTTATAATGGGAGGTCTTATAAGGGAGGTTCCACGTGTAATGGGCATAACAGTTTTCATTTGTTTTTAGCCAAGCGAAGCTGGTAATGTTTTCGGTGACGTTCGTCTGTTTGTTCCCGTCTAGCAGACTATCTCTCTATGTAAGTTGCCATGATAATGTTAGAACGGAGGGCCCTCAAATTTCGATGTCTGGATGAGTAGCAAGGACGTCTAGACCAAGTTCGAACATGAAGGTCATTGGTAAAAGGTCAAGGTCACAGGGGGTGAAAACAATGGCGGCGCTGCACTAGCGGCGACGCGATCCCCAGGTGGGAGCAGCCCGAATTTCTCCGCAAACAGAGACGAGCCTCTTGTCTGTGAGCAGAAATACTACAACTAGAAATACCAACCAATACAGTTCATACTTACGACATTGACGGCCTGCCCCGGTATCACAAATCTGGTCGTCCGCGCAGAACCTGTGGCACCCCTGACAGCTCTCCCCTAGGTCAGCCTCCAGCGCTGGTTGACACACAGACAGACACAGAGACAGACAGACAGACAGACAGGTATCACAAATCTAGTCGTCCCCACACACCCTGTGGCAGCCTTTACAACTCTCCCCTAGTCCAGCCTCTAGGGCCGGTTCACAGACAGACAGACAGACAGACATAGAGATAGACAGACAGACAGACAGACAGACAGACAGACAGGTATCACAAGACTGGTCGTCCGCGCAGACCCTGTGACACCGCTGACAGCTCTCCCCTAGACCAGCCTCTAGCGCTGTTTGACACACAGACACACAGACAGGCAGATAGACCACATACAGACAGACATAGAGATAGACAGCCAGACAGACAGTGACAGACTGACAGACAGACAGACATAGAGATAGACAGACAGACAGACAGACAGATAGGTAGACATACAGTGGCAGACAGACAGACTGACAGACTGACAAACAGACAGACAGACAGATAGGGCAGACAGACAGACAGACAGACAGACAGACAGCTAGTCAGACAGACAGACAGATAGACTAGCGGAGCACACACAGGCAGAGACAGAGAGATATGCAGCAGACACCCTATAGCAATCCCCACAGCTCTCTCGGGGCACCCACTAGCTCTGTATAACAGAGGGGCATGCAGACAGACAGATGCACACACACACACACACACACACACACACACACACACACACACACACACACACACACACACACACACACACACACACACACTCAAACACATACACTTACACACACTTACACTTACACACACACACACACACACACACACACACACACACTTACACACATACACACACACACACACACACACACACACACACACACACACACACCCACACCCAGCAGTTGATACCAATTTAAAGATTATCCATCGTATGTACAAAAAAGCAATACAAATAATCTTGTTAAAATCAAGCTCACTTCAAGCTCACTGACCATTGAAGACTACAAACAACTAGATATACTACACTCTCAAGACAGACTTTTCCTCAAAAAGACAATCTGCATGCATACTATTGTCAACGGAAATGCTCCAAAAAAGATAGCAGACAAAGTTAAGACAAACACAAGCAGACACACCCATTTGCTATCATTCCCTCGACCAAATAATAATCTATTCAAATCTAGTCTCCTCTATTCGGGTGGAGATTGATGGAACAAATTACGTTCCAATTTAAAAAAAAAACCCATAGCGAACAAGAACTCTTTCAAGAAAACAATGATATTATATCTCTTTAACAGAACATAATCTCTCTCCAGATGTAGTTTCTTCTTATTTGAAATGAGGGTCAACATAGAGAAAATGTGTTGATATGCGAATGTGATGTTATAATTAAGAATCGATGTATATATTGTATATATTGTACATAATATGTTACTCTCCCACTCCCCACCCTCTTCCCTGTTTTTGTAACTTGTTTGTTTCTTTGTTTATTTTCCCCTCTTTTCCCCTTTCTTTATTGTTTACCACTTTGGAATCTTTACTTCCTTCAGTTTTTTTTTTTAATTTTACGGATGGCTTGATGAAAAAAAAGTATATTATTTGCTTATTCAATGTTCCATCTGGAAATAAAAATTTTGACTTGACTTGACACACACACACGACACACACACAACGACATACACACACACACACACACACACATACACACACACACACACACACACACACACACACACACACACACACACACACACACACACACACAGACAGACAGACAGATGTGTAGAGAAAGAGAGAGGGGATGATGAAAGACGAAGAATGGGAGAATGGGAATTAAAGAGAGAGCCAAAGAGAGAGAGAGAGATCAACGACGATCAACGACGATCAACGAAAATTTAATGATCAAGGCCATCTGCCCATGTCATATAGGGAAAAGGGGGAGGGGAATACATAAAAAGAGAAGAAAAAAGAAAAAAAGAAAGAAAAAAAAGCAATAAAATAGGATACATATAAGTTATCAAAACGGTTATCAAATCAACATAATTATTACTAAACATGGAACAACATTATACCATTGCAGTAACAACAGTCTAAAAACACACACAAGTGCGGAATGGACAACTTCGTTAATAAGAATAACCGTGTATTACGTTAAATATAGTGGAAGGGAGTTGAAAGGGAGGGGTAAAGATGGACATTCAAGTATTAGATGAATTTCTAAGCTCAAATGCTTTGGAAATAAAATTTGCAAGACTAAACGTGTGTTTAGGGCTTGCTAAGAGCATCGACATTTTAAATTTCGTGGGATTAGTGAAAAATGTTGTGGGCAAGAACATCTTTCGTAGAGCATTATATTTGGGACAAATAAGAAGAAAATGGTATTCAGATTCGTTAGTGTTGGAACAAAAGGGACAACTGTGATCTGTTTGGGCTTTTGAAAAGCGAAAACGGTGTGGTTTTAGACATGACACACCTAGTCTGAATCTAATTATTGGAGAGAGAGAGAGAGAGAGAGAGAGAGAGAGAGAGAGAGAGAGAGAGAGAGAGAGAGAGAGAGAGAGAGAGAGAGGAGAAAGGAGAACGAGAACGAGACAGACAAACAGACAGAGGTCTTACAGCATTGGTCAGAGACACATTTTGCCCCCTGGAAACAGTCACCGTCCACCGCACACTTCAGGCCAGGGAGCGCCTCTGCGAGACAAACAGAGGCCAGTTACATCCCTTCAATGAAAATATGAAAGTACTTCCCTTTAGACAACGATGTATTCAAGTAGTTCTCGTTTAAAAGTGTAAAAATGCTTCTGTTAAAAAGAGAAAGACGTATGGTAAGATAACGCACACACGCACACGCACACGCACACGCACGCACACACACACACACACACACACACACACACACACACACACACACACACACACGAGTTACTGGATTGCTTTCCTTACAAAATGCTAGACTCTTGACCTTTACCGACTTTTGTTTGTGTTGAAAACAGCTTAAAGTACTTCCCTTGCGGAAAAAAAGTTACAAATGCACGGTTTTTTACAATAAAAAAATCCTAAACTTCTTCACCTTTGGCAATCATCTATTTTCTTCGCTTTCTTCTACGTTTCCAGGCCATATATTTATTATGATGTCCCATTGCATAGAACGTATGTCCACTACTTGTGGCGGTGCCATAGCCGATGACCGATTCGTTTCCCCGTCTGGGAAATTATTTTCAATATTATTTACGATTACAAACATTAACTTATGGCGGTGCCATAGCCGATGAAGTTTAACCGAGGCGTGGTCACCGTTACAGCTAGGGGAAGACGGGGTAAAAAGCGCATGGGCGGGTAAGAAGCCCACCCCAATTATCTCATGAAATGAAGCAAATTTCAGTCTCATTTTGCCCATGAGACGAGCGTTAATGTCTAGCATTCGTCTCATGGGCAAATTTGACTGAAATTTTCTTTATTTCATGAGATAATTGGGGTGGGCTTCTTACCCGCCCATGCGCTTTTTACCCCGTCTTCCCCTATCTGTATTAATAAAAAAATCGGGACTTTACTGGTTTCGTACTGCCTCTGGGCATTGCCTCCAGTATTGTTCCAACCATATTTGTATTTACAAATGTCCCATATGTGTCTGATTCAGACCAAGAGGACGTAAAACTCCATTTTCGTCAAAGCCATAGCCGATGAGGTTTAACCGAGGCGTGGTCACCGCTACAGCTATCTGTATTAATTTTTAAAAAATCGTGACTTTACTGGTTTCGTACTGCCTCCGGGCATTGCCTCCAGTATTGTTCCAACCATATTTGTATTTACAAATGTCCTATATGTGTCTGATTCAGACCAAGAGGACGTAAAACTCCATTTTCGTCAAAGCCATAGCCGATGAGGTTTAACCGAGGCGTGGTCACCGCTACAGCTATCTGTATTAATTTTAAAAAATCGTGACTTTACTGGTTTCGTACTGCCTCCGGGCATTGCCTCCAGTATTGTTCCAACCATATTTGTATTTACAAATGTCCTATATATGTGTCTGGATCAGACCAAGAGGACGTAAAACTCAATTTTCTCTCATAGAACGTATGTGTCCGGGAGACCAGTGAAAACTAAAAACCGTGTGTGTGTGTGTGTGTGTGTGTGTGTGTGTGTGCTATCTTACCATACGTCTTTCTGTTTTCAACAGAAGCATTGTTTACACTTTTAAACGAGAACTACTTGAATACATCGTTGTCTAAAGGGAAGTAATTTCATACATTTTTCATATAAAGGGAGAAAGTCGTGGAGGGGGGCGTGGTTGTCCAGCTCCCCGTATGTAGGCACGAGGCATCCAGCCATTGCCCCAATTATCTGTTTTAATAAATCAGTTGCCTCGGGGTAAATTTATCAGCTATTTGCCTTGGAAACTGAAAAGTGCTTCCAATGGAAACAGATGTCAATTATTTCCCTTGGAAAATGATGTTAAAGACCCACCACATCCATGAGTGAAAATCACGGGCTTCACTCTCGCTGGTAAGAAATCTGATCTTGACCAGGTTTGACTCCCATAGAAATGCCCCCAAATTGAAAACGAGACAGAAACTTTGAAGAGCAGCCTCATTTTGAACGTGGGGAATTTGCATGTGGGTCACACCTACCCAGAAAAAACAAACAAGGGACTTAAATCTGCTGTGTCAGTGTTTATTTGAAAAGTGTAAATTGCTCCCCTTGGCAAGCACAAACGCGGTACTGGCAATCCGTCACACCAAAGTAACGTTAAAACCATGGTAAACGTTGTTGTTTGTTTGTCTATCTGGTTAAAAAAACACCTGTTTATAGCTTGAACCGTTAAATCAATAGCTATCAGTTTAGATGTGCCAAAGATAAATTTGAAGAGATAGGAAAGCGACATTTGATTATTAAACAATTTGGGTAAAAGGGCCCTCTCTCTCTCTCTCTCTCTCTCTCTCTCTCTCTCTCTCTCTCTCTTGTGCCTGCTTTGCATATATATAATATGCAGGTAAAAATCGCATCGCATACAGCAGAAAACATTGGTGATTAAAAATTCATTCTTAAAACAAAAATAAAATAAAATAAAAACAAAACAAAATCCCGTGAATTTTGAACATAAATGAAGCTCATGCGAGAAAGGGATGAAAAGTGAACGAGTTAAGGTAGGTGAGATGTGTGTGTGTGTGTGGTGTGTGGTGTGTGTGTTTGTGTGTGTGTGTGTGTGTGTGTGTGTGTGTGTGTGTGTGTGTGTGAGTGTTGTTGAGTGTGTGTGTGTGTGTGTATGTAACAGTGTGTGTGTGTGTGTGTGTGTGTGTGTGTTGTGTGTGTGTGTGTGTGTGCGTGTGTGTGTGCGTGTGCGAGTGTGTGTGTGTGTGTGTGTGTGTGTGCGTGTGTGCGTGTGCGTGTGCGTGTGCGTGTGCGTGTGCGTGCGTGCGTGTGTGCGAGTGCGAAGTGTGCGTGTGCGCGTGTGTGTGTGTGTGCGTGTGTGTGTGCGTGTGTGCGTGCGTGTGTATGTGTATGAGTGTGTGTGTGCGTGTGTGTGTGTGTGTGCGCGTACGCGTGCGTGTGTGTGAGGAAATGGGCTAATGGGGTTGGGGGAAGAAAGGAGGGACTGACAGAGAGCAAAAGGAGTACACAATAGAAGACAAAGCCTTATTTCAACGTTCGCGGAAACTCTGATACATGTTTTAAATATTCCATTAAATTATGCCACGGGCTATATAAATATATTTATCCCATTGGATAAATAATTTCCGCTGAAAGGAGGTATAACATAGATAGTGTATGCCTTATCAAATTTCATTAAAACAAAACTTAATAAATCAAAAATAAATAATTAAAAACTAATGTCAATGTTACATTAAGACATCGGGACAATAGGCCAGTCAAATCTTGCATATCCATAAACTAAATAACATGCTATGAAGATGGCATATGAGACAAGTAGCCTACGCTATGACATTATCGCTGTCTTTGCTGATCTACCCATCAACATCGCAATGAAAGGATAAGGCTAACTCCAAAAACAAACACATTATATTATTTAAACATCTTTTTTTATCTTATATTTATATTAACTTATCTATGCCCATAATGGGAAGACCCGAAACATTTATGCTATGTCTTGGGGGTATCTTACATTAGTTGATGTTGACCAATTCCGCAACATAATCGGAATGAAATCCATAGTTTGAGAAATATAAACAATGCAAAGCATGTACTTACATTATTTAGTTTTGTACTTATGTACTTATATTATTTAGTTTTGATCAGGAAACTGGCTCCTATCTTCCACTTGGTAAATGACAAGAACAGGCGTAAAGAGGCAAAAGGAGGGAAGATGGGGAAGTAGGGAAGAGGGGGTGTTGTAAGAAGGTTTTTGGCAGCCAAACAGAGGCCTGAATTCCAGAAGGCAGTGAATTAATCAATGGCATTCAGGCCAAAAGGGACTAGGGTTTTGAGTGTTTTCATCCAACACTTTTCCCTGCTGAGTCTGTGTGTGAGATTGTCTGAAGGGAGCTGCTCTATGACTAGGCATTTCATGTTGGACAGAGTATGGTTGGGTAGATTGAAGTGAAGGGTGACTGGAGTGCCTACATTCTTCTTGATGTGGGAACCGTGGAGGTAGAAGCGTGTTTGGAGTGAATTTTTAGTTTCCCCCACGTATTGGGTCTTGTCACAGAGATTGCAGTACAGGAGATAGACGATGTTACTGGTTTGACATGTGGTGTGCTGGCGGAGGGAGAATGTTTCACCAGTCTGGTGGCTGTGGAAGGTGTTAGTTTCTGCGGCATGCTCTCTGCATGTTACACACTTTTTGGTGCATTTGAAGAAACCAAGGGGGGCATTGGGAATTTGTATGGGAAGTGCTGAGGGCATGAGAATGGTTTTTAGTGTTCGGCTGTTTTTTCCGCCCAAAATGGGAGGAAGGGGAATTGCTTTCTTAAGTCTGCTGTTGGTGAGAACAATGTTCTGATGGAGCTCTTGAAACCACTGATGCAGTGGGGGGTTGCAGGGGTTGTGAGTGACAATGACTGGTGTTCTGCTGTTAGTGACTTAAGTCTGCTGTTGGTGAGAACAAAGTTCTGATGGAGCTCTTGAAACCACTGATGCAGTGAGGGGTTGCAGGGGTTGTGAGTGACAATGACTGGTGTTCTGCTGTCAGTGACGTTGGGTTTATAGGTTAGTGTTTCTGTTCTTGGAATTTGTTTGGCTTTGTCTAGAGCTTTCTGCAGTACTTTAGGTTTGTATCCTCTAAGAAGAAGGAATTTAAACATTTGCTCTGAGCGGAGGGTGAAGTCTTGAGGTTTGGAGCAAATACGTTTGATTCTTAAGAACTGACTGAATGGGAGATTCGTTTTGCAGTGGACTGGATGACTGGAACTGTAGTGTAGGTATGCATGCGAGTCAGTGGGTTTGGTGTGAAGGTCTGTGTGTATGAAGTGATTGTCAAGGAAGAGTCTGATGTCGAGAAATGGGAGTTGGTCAGAAGAAGTGCTGTGGGTAAATTTGATGGTGGGGTGAGCAGTGTTGATGTATGAGAGGAATTGTTGGAGTTCTGATTGGGATTTGGTCCAGAGAAGACAAATATCATCAATAAATCTTTTCCAGAAAGTGGTGGGCACCGGAACAGGGCTATTAGCAAGGAGCTTAGTTTCTAACCACCCCATGAAAAGGTTTGCAACAGAGGGGGCCATAGGAGTTCCCATTGCAGTACCAGAAACTTGATGGTATGTTTTCCCTTCGAATGTGAAGTAATTGTTTTGCAGAATGTGGTTCATGATGTCAAGGACTGTCTGCGTGGGAGGTAAGTCGGGGTCATCAGTCAGTCGAAGGTAGTGTTCTACTGCGTCGTTCAGGTCAGGGTGGGGTATGTTGGAGTACAGTCCCACAACGTCAATAGTCACAAGAGTCACGTTATGGAATGGGCCGTGTTGGAGGTTCCAGTCATTAATGGTTTTGAGGAAATGGGTCGAGTCTTGGATGTAGCTGGGGAGGGAAGAGACTGTGTCACGTAACCAGTGGTCTACCAAAGCAGAGAGTTTTTCGGTTGGTCCTCCCACCCCTGAAACTATAGGTCTACCTGGAGGCTGTTGTAAGGACTTATGGATCTTGGGTAGGTGGTAAAACAGGGGTGTCCTAGCCGCTCTAGGGTCAGTGAGGGCCCACTTGTGCGTTGTAGTATCTATGATGCCTTTAGTCAAAAGATCATTAACAACTGCGTTGGATTTCGTAACTATCTGGGAGGTGGGGTCTTTGTTTACTACTTCATAGTGGGCTGTATTGTCTAACAAGCGATTAGCTTCACTAATGTAGTCACCTGTGTTTTGCACCACTACCTTCCCTCCCTTGTCAGCCACACTTATCCGGATGGATCTGTCCATTACCTGTTGGCGAAGTTCATGAACTGCTTTCCGTTCTGGTTGAGATACATTGTAATATTTAGCTTTTTCTGCTTTAAAGTTCTCAACACGATTTTGTAGAGTGTCACAGAAAATGTCCAGTTCTTTTTCTCTCCCTTTGGGTGGTACGAACCCGGTTGGCTTGTAGAACTTTGGTGCTGGGGGCTGCGAATCTGGCGGGGCGTCAGGGTCGTAGAACAGCTCCTTGAGGCGCAGTTTCCTGCACCCCTCTGCTACGTCTTCACACAGCTGGTCGTGATCAAGGGTGCGGGGTGTCGGGCAGAATTTTGGACCCAGGGATAACACATGGTATTGTTCATCTGTTAACTGCTGGTCTGAAAGGTTAACCACAAACTGTCTGTCGGATTCAAGTTTAGTACTGGTTGGCATGCCCTGAAGGTTCTTTTTGAATCTTCTGTTTCTGGGTTTGGAATTGACAGAGGGATTGGGCGTTGGTCCGGGTTGTGGTTCATCCTGAAGGGTTTTCTCTCTCTATATATATATATATCTTCTCACATTAGGCATGCACCACACGTAGCCTACACACACATACGCACACATACATACATACACACACACACACACGCGCACGCGCACGCACACGCACACGCACACACACACACACACACACAGCGTGGTCGGATACTTACTACATATACTGGTATTACACAGAGTGACACATCACACGCACACATACACAGAGTGGTGGACAACTTACTCCATCTATTGGTATTACACCACCAGGTACACAGCGCACGCGCACATATGCACACACACACACACACACACACACACACACACACACACACACACACACACACACACGCACCCACACACACAAACGCACACGCATGCACACACGCACACACACACACACACACACACACCACAACACACACACAGACACGCACGCACACACACACACACACACACACACACACGCAAACACACACTTACACCACACACACACACCACACACATCCAGTGTAACACTTTTACTACAGTCAACTGTTGTGTTGTCACAGAGAGGTCCCATATCACAATGGTCACACCCAGCAACCACGCTTTGTCCTAAGACAAAAACAAAAGAAATCATCACTAATATTTTGATAATAAATACAAAAACTAAAAAATAGAAAACGTGCATATTGAATGAGATGACACCAATTGGCGCTAGGCTATTGAGAAAACCATTAAGATTTACTACGTCCACTCCCCCGCACCCCCACCCCCCCCCACACCCCCCCTCCCTTCTGTTTCTGATGCTTTCTCCTTTCAACTATTATAAAGCTTGATTCGCTCCTATTGGACTGCCTGGATGTTTGGATTCTGCGATCTGACAAAACCAGGGTGTGGCCTGCGGGTTGGACTCGAAAATGAAGCGGGCGTGGGAGCAACCACCAGATGTATGGCCAGATGCTGGGGAAAAAAGAAAAAAAAAGAAAGGAAAGGCAAGTAAATAAAAATAAACATAACACAATGCAACACGAATTCAAATCGGTAGATTACATTTCATTACAATACAATACAACACGATACGATGTAATACAAACAACAAGAACAACAACATACAGTACAAAGACATCAAGCACAACACAGTCTCACCACACATGTAGCCCATACAGTCGCGGAAGGCAGACAGGGAGTCCCCAGCCACTCCCCCCTGCTGTCGGGTCCTGCAGGCATTTGGCTTTGCCAGCCTCCAGGTATGTCTGGCAGTAGGCTGCTGCAGTCTGCCGGGTGGGTCCGCATGTCGCGTAGATTGTGCTTATCACGTCTTGGCACACATCACTGAAACAAAGACATTAAAGTATTGATCCATTCATCCATCCATCCATCCACCCACCAATCCATCCATCCATCCATCCATTTATCCATCCATACCTGATCCCTCCAGGTTGATGGTCATAAAAATATGCAGGCACGACCTGGGTCACCTTTTTTGAGGATGAACCTGGGTCTGTCTCAATATCTGTCGCTTATGCTTTGCTATGGCTAATTGTGCCGACATACCTGTTGGTGAAGGAGTTAATTACAGAATAGTCACATTTCCTTACTTCACAATGATCCGTCGCTTGAAAGAAGAACACGGACATTAATATATCACCAATTAAAAAAAAAGACACAATACAGCACTAACAAAGAGATGGTGACTATAGATATTACCACAAAGAGAAGAGACGATTAATGCAGCCGCGAAAAACGAAAAATGGGTTAATAGATGCATGGGCTTGAAAACAACAACCCACAGACCATTGTGTTGCTGTTGCGTTGTCGTTGTCGTTGTCGTTACCCTGGCTAAAGACTCCAGGGGTCACCCAACTAGAAGGTACTCTAATCCGCACAGCCGAAGCCTGAACCTACGTAACAAATGCAGCAGCTAGGGATTGAGAACATTACTGTGTGGCCGTGGGGTAGCTCACTCCGACTTCGGAGGGTACGGCCCGTACACAGTTCATGCGGAATATCCGCATGCGCATCCGCAAAAAGTAAAAGGAAGAAGGGTAAAATTTATGGGATTAGGGGAAATACTGGCACGTGTGAATATTTCCCTTCTTTCTTTTACTTAGCATTGCGCACGGGTTTCCGCCCGAATCTCCCATATATGTGTAAGTACCCTTACACAGATCATTATTACACCACACATAAAATCAACCATCCAACAGTTCCCTGCACCGAAAACAAACCCTTGACGTGAACTTACTTGTCCCGATCAGCTCTCAGAGACAAACCATTGAAGTGAACTCAATTGTCCTTCATCAATTCCTTAGAGAACCAACATTGCAGTGAACTCACTTGTCCTGATCAATTCTCAGAGAACAAACTATGAAGTGAACTTACTTGTCGCTGATCAGCTCTTAGAGAACAAACGCATTGAAGTGAACTCGCTTGTCCTGATCGTTCCTCAGAGAAAAACCATTGAAGGAACTCACTGCTGATCAGTCTCAGAGAACAAACCATTGGAAGTGACTCACTGTCCTGATCAGCTCCTTCGATAACAAACCCATTGAGTGACTTACTTGGTCGCTGATCAGCTCTTAGATAACGAAACATTGAAGTGAACTACTTGTCCTGATCAGCTCCTTAGAGAACAAAAATTGAGTGAACTTACGTTGGTCCTGATCAGCTCCTTAGGATAACAAACATTGAAGTGACTTCCTTTCCCTATCAGCTCCTTAGAGAACAAACCATTGAAGTGAACTTACTTGTCCTGATCAGCTCCTTAGAGAACAAACCATTGAAGTGAACTTACTTGTCATGATCAGCTCCTTAGAGAACCAACATTGAAGTGAACTTACTTTGCCTGATCATCTCCTTGAGAGAACAAACCTTGAAGTGAACTTACTTGGTCCTGATCAGCTCCTTAGAGAACAAACCATTGAAGTGAACTTACTTGTCCTATCAGCTCCTTAGAGAACACCATTTGAAGTGAACTTACTTGTCATGACAGCTCCTTCGATAACAAACATTGATGAACTTACTGTCTGGATCACTCCTTAGAGAACCAACCATTGAAGTGAAGCTTACTTGTCCTGATCAGCTCTTAGAGAACATACCATTAAGTGAACTACTTGTCATGATCAGCTCCTTAGAGAACAAACCATTGAAGTGAACTACTTGTCCTGATCAGCTCTTAGAGAACAAACCATTGAAGTGAACATTATTGTCTGATCAGCTCCTCAGAGAACAACCCATTGAAGTGAACTTACTTGTCTGAGTCAGCTCTTAGATAACAAAAATTGAAGTGAACTTACGTGTCCGATCAGCTCCTTAGATAAACAAACATTGAAGTGAACCTTAACTTGTCCTGATCGAGCTCCTTAGGATAACAAACATTGAAGTGAACTTACTTGTCCGATCAGCTCCTTGCCCTCAGAGAACAACCATGAAGAGCAACGTACTGTCCTGGTCAGCTCCTTAGATAGAGCAAACATTGAAGTGAACTTACTTGTCATGATCAGCTCCATTAGAGAACAAAACCATTGAAGTGAACTCACTTGTCCTGATCAGTCCTAGAGGAACAAACCATGAAGTGACTTACTTGTCAGATCAGCTCTTAGAGAACAACAGTCTGAAGTGAATTACTTGTCCTGATAGACTCCTTAGATAACAAACATTGAAGAGAACTGTCACTTTGTCAGCTCCTTAGATAACACACAAAAAAAACATTGAAGAGAAACTTATACTTGTCGGACAGCCTTAGAGAACAAACATTGAGTGAACTTACTTGTCCTGATCAGCTCCTTAGATAACAAACATTGAATGACACTTACTTGTCACGAGTACAGCTCCTTAAGATAACAACATGAGAGAAGAAAACTTGTCTTTGTATCAGTCCTTAAAACAACAAAGAGTTGAGAGAAACTCACTTGTCCTGAAGCTCCTAGAGAACAAACATTGAAGATGGAACTCACTTGTCCGATCAGCTCCTTGCTCACACAAAACCAAATGAAGTGAACTACTGCCGATCAGCTCCTTAGAGACACAAAACCACTCGAGAATGAACTCACTTGTCTGATCAGGATCCTTTAGAGAACAGACCATTGAAGTGAACGTGACTTGTCCTGATCAGCTCATTAGAGAACCAGACCATTGAAGTGAACTACACTTGTCACGAACAGCTCCTGGAGAAAAAAACATTGAGTGACCTACTGTCTGATCAGCTCCTTAGAGAACAAACCATTGAAGTGAACGTGCTTATCAGTTCCTTAGAGAACGACCCATTAAAAGTGAACGTATTTGTCCTGACAGCTCCTAGAGAACAACCTTGAAGTGAACTCACTTGTCTGATCAGCTCCTATGGCGAACAACCCATTAAAGTGAGCCTCACTTGTCTGACAAGCTCACTATAGATAAACAAACCATTGAGTGAATATACACTTGTCCCGATCAGCTCCTTATGAGAACAACCCTTGAAATGAACTCAAGTGTCCTGATTCAGCTCCTTGGCGAACAAGCCATTGAATTGAACGTACTTGTCCTGATCAGCTCCTTAGAGAACAAACCATTGAAGTGAACGTGCTTATCAGTTCCTTAGAGATATGACCATTAAAGTGAATCTTATTTGTTTTCATGATCAGCTCCTTAGAGAACAAACCATTGAAGTTCAACTTCAAGGGTTTGTTCTCTAAGGAGCTGATCAGACAAATAAGTTCACTTTAATGGAGTTCGTTCTCTAAGGAACTGATAAGCACGTTCGACTTCAATGTTTGCTTCTCTAAGGAGTGATTCAGGACACTAGTCAGTTCAATTCAATGCTTGTTCGCACAGAGCTTTGGATCCAGGACAAGTGAGTTCATGTCAAGGTTTGTTCTCGTAAGGAGTGATCGGGACAAGTGAGTTCACTTCAATGGTTTGTTATCTAAGGAGCTGATCCAGGACAAGTGAGCTCACTTTAAGTTTGTTCTTCCAAGGAGAGCTCGATCAGACAAGTGTAGTTCACTTAAATGGTTTGTTCTCTAAGGAGCTGATCAGGACAAATAAGTTCACTTAATGGGTCGTTCTCTAAGGAACTGATAAGCACTTTCAATTCAATGGTTTGTTCTCTAGGAGCTATCAGAACAAGTAAGTTCAGTTCAAATGTTTTTTTTCTCCAAGGAGTGTTCGTGAAGAAGTGAGTTCACTTCACAATGGTCTGTCTCTAAGGAGCTGGATCAGGACAAGGAGTTCACAGTTCAATGGTCTGTTCTATAAGGAGCTGAATCAGGACAAGTGAGTTCATCTCAGTGGTTGTTCTCGAAGGAGCTGATCAGACAAGTATAAGTTCACTTCATAGGTTGTTATAGCTAAGGAGCTGGATCAGGACAAGGAGTTCACTTCCAATGTTTGTCTCTAAAGGAGCTGATCAGGACAAAGTGAGTTCTCTTCAATGTGTGTTATCTAAGGAGTGACAAAGACAAGTTCTCTCAATGTTTGTTATCTAAGGAGCTGATCAGGACAAGTAAGTTCACTTTAAATGTTTGTTATCTAAGGAGCTGATCAGGCAAGGTAAGTTCACTTCAATGTTTGTTCCTCTAAGGAGTGATCAGGACAAGTAGTCTCTTCAATGTTTGTTATACTAAGGAGCTGACAAAGACAAGTTCTCTCATGGTAGTGTTATCTAAGGAGCTGATCGGGACAAGTAAGTTCACTTCAAGTTTGTTCTCTAAGGCAGCTGATCATGACAAGTAAGTTCACTTCAATGGTTTGTTCTCTAAGGAGCTGAGTCAGGCAAGTGAGTCACTCAATGGTTTGTTCTCTAAGGAGCTGTCAGGACAAGTAAGTTCAACTTCAATGTTTGTTATGCTAAGGAGCTGACCAGGACAATAACGTTCTCTTTCAATGGGTTTTTGCTTGGGGCAAGGAGCTGAATCGGACAAGTAAGTCACTTCAATGTTTGTTATCTAAGGAGCTGATAGGACAAGTAAGTTCACTTCATGTGGTTATCTAAGGAGCTGATCGGGACAACGTAAGTTCACTTCAATGTTTGTATCTAAGGAGCTGACCAGGACAAAGTAAGTTCACTTCAATGGGTTGTTCTCTGAGGAAGCTGATCAGGACAAGTAATTTCACTTCAATGGTTTGTCTCTGAGGAGCTGATCAGGACAGTGAGTTCACTTCAATGGTTTGTTCTCCGAGGAAAACTGATCAGGACAAGTGAGTTCACTGCCTATGGTTTGTTCTCTAAGGAGCTGATCAGGACAAGTGAGTTCACTTAATGAGTTTGTTCTATAAGGAATGATCAGGACAAGTGAGTCCCTTTCAATGGTTTGTTCTCTAAGAGCTGATCAGGAGAAGTAAGTCCTCAATGGTTTGATTCTCTAAAGAACTGATCAGGACAGTGAGTTCACTTCAATGTTTGGTTATTAAGAGGCCGACCAGGATCCAGAGTAATTCTCTTCAATGGTTTGTGTCTCTGCGGGCAAGACGAGCGTTCGGGACAAGTAAGTTCACGTTCAATGGTGTTGTTCTCTAGGAGCTGATGAGAGGGACACGTAAGTCAATTACAATGGTTTGTTCTTGAGGAAATGATCAGGACAAGTGAGTATCAACTTCACAATGGTTTGTTCTCACAAGACACTGACAGGCAAGTGAGTGCACATTCATGTGTGTTATCTAATGAGCTGATTCAGACAATGTGAGCTTCACTTTCAAAGTTGTAGCTCTCAAGAGCTGATCAGGACAAGTAAGTTCACTTCAAGGGTTTGTTCTCTAAGGAGCTGATCAGGACAAGTGAGATTTCACTTCAATGGTTTGTTTCGTCTACGGAGTGATCATGACAAGTACGTTCACTTCAATGGTTTGTTCTCTAAGGAGTGATCAGGACAAGTAAGTTCACTTCAAGTGTGTTATTCTAATGAGTGATAGGACCAAGTAAGTTCACTTCAATGGTTTGTCTTAAGGAGCTGTCAGGACAAGTACAGTTCACATTTGCAATGTTTGTGTTATCTAAGGAGCGATCAGTACAAGAAGTTCACTTCAATGGTTTGTTCTCTAAGAGAGCTGATCTGACAAGTGAGTTCACTTCAATGGTTGTTCTCTAAAGAACTGATCGGGGTATAGAAGTAAGGCACTTCAATGTTTGTTAATCTAAGGTAGCTTGACGACAGTACAAGTAAGTTCATATTCAATGGTTTGTTCTCTAAGGAGCTGTGATTACAGGACAACTGTGAGCACACAATATCAATAGATTTGTCTCTACGGAGACTGATCAATGACAAGTAAGTTCATTCAAAGGTTATAGTTCTCTAAGGAGCTGATCAGACATATGTTAAAGTGACACTTGACAATGTTTGTTATCTAACGAGACAAGCTGATCAGGACCAAGTAAGTTCAACTTCAATGGTTTGTTCTCTAAGGAGCTGATCAGGACAAGTAAGTTCACTTCAATGTTTGTTATTAAGGAGTCTGATCAGGACAGTAAGTTACTTAATGGTGTTGTTCTTCTAGGAGAGATCATGAACAATGTGAGTTCACTTCAATGGTTTGTTCTCTAAAGAACTGATCGGGACAAGTAAGTTCCCTCAATGTTTGTTATCTTAAGAGCTGATCATGAACAAGTTAGTTCACTTCAATGCGTTTGTTCCTAAGGAGCTGATCATGGACAAGTAAGTTCACTTCAATGGTTTGTTCTTAAGGAGCTGATCAGGACAAGTAAGTTCACTTCAATGGTTTGTTCTCTACCGGAGCTGATCAGCAGACCCAAGTAAGTTCACTTCAATGGACTTGTGTCTCTAAGAGGAGCTGATCAGGAACAAGTAAGTTCACTTCAATGGTGTGTACTCTAAGGAGCTGATCATGACAAGTCCGTTCACTCAGAATGGTTGTTCTCTGAAGGAGGCTGATCAGGACATGTAAGTTCACTGTGGAGGGAATAGAGTTTGTTCTCTAAGGAGACTGATCAGGACAAGATAAGTTCACTTCAATGTTTGTTATTAAGGAGTAGATCATGGACAAGTAAGTTCACTTCAATGGTTTGTTCATCTAGAGGAGCTGATCAGGACAAGAAGTCACTTCAATGGTTGTCTCTAAGGAGCTGATCAGAGACCAAGTAAGTTCACTTCAACTGTATAGCTTTGTTCTCTAAGAGCTGATACAGGACAAAGTAAGTTTCATCTTCAATGGTTTTGTTCTCTAGGCGCGGATCATGACAAGTTTAAGTTCACTTCAATGTTGCATTTGTACTCTAGAGGAGCTGATCCAGGACAAGTAAGTTCACCTTCAAGGTTTGTTCTCCTAAGGAGCTGATCAGTTTTTCCCAAGTAGTTCACTTCATATGATTGCTTATCTAAGAAGCTGATCAGGACCAAGTAAGTTCACTTCAATGGTTTGTTATCTAAGAGCTGATCTCAGGACAAGTAAGTTCACTTAATGTTTGTTATCATAGAGCGACAAGGACAAAGTAAGTCTCACTCAATGGTGTGTTCTCTAGGAGCTGATAGGACAAAGTGAGATTCAACTTCATGGTTTGTTCTCTGAGGAACGGATCAGGAAAATGTGAGTTCAACTTCAATGGTTTGTTCTGCGAGAACTGATCAGGACAAGCGAGTCACTTCAATGGAGTTTGTTCTCTAAGGAGCTGAGGCTTCAGGACAAGTAGAGTTCACTTCAATAGTTTGTTCTCTGAGGGGAATTGATCAGGACAAGTGAGTTCACTGCAATGGATTTGTTCTCTAAGGAATGATCAGGACTAAGTGAGTTCACTTCAATGGGGTGTGTATCTCTGGAGGAGAGCGATCGGACAAGTAAAGTTCACTCAAGTGTTTGTTTTCCGGTGCAGGAATGTTGATGGTTTGATTTATGTGTGGTGTAATAATGATCTGTGTAAGGGTACTTACACATATATGCGGAGATCGGGCGGAATACCATGTGCGCAGATGCTTAAGTCAAGAAAGAAGGGAAATTATTTCCACACGTGTCCGT
>CM065696.1:10873788-10903774 GCA_017654935.2 Phymorhynchus buccinoides | reverse complement strand
TGCTTTTCTTATTGCTTCATAATACTGTTATGCTATTTTTTGAGAAATAAAATCCAGTGTACAAATAGTTCTGAATCCTTTTGGTCAGGCTGGATTGAGTGGAAGTTTTTTTGTATTTTCATGTAAAACCTACTTCTCTCTGTCTGTCCATTTAGAGCAAATCTACACTTGTATTTTCCCGCATCCTACGAGCCAGAACCCGGGCAAAAATATACATCTATAGATGAAAATGGCCGGGAAAGTTGCTCATCTCCAACACCTGAGAAGTGGGCTAAAGGAAAGTTTGTTCTCATTGAAAGTTAATCACTTTTAAAGCCTTCCCTAGAGACAACTTTATCTTCATTCCCTCGTGACAGAATGGATGATGTCCTATCGGACGTGAACATCTTATAGACCTTTATTATACGAGTTACGTCCACAAAAATTGTGTATACAACGATCGTTGACAACGATATGGGTGTTCTAATTTCTACCACCCACCCGCCCCCTCTTCCTTTCTGATTGACGTGATGCCTGTCTTTGCTCTGCTGTCTCTATCTGTCCTCTAGTTCTGTTCTCAGTCTCTCTTGATCTCTCTCTTCTCTCTCTCGATCTCATCATCTCTCCTCTCTCTCTCTCTCTCTCTCTCTCTCTCGCGCGCGCGCGCGCGCGCGTGTGTGTGTGCATGGTGTGTTTGTTTGTGTGCGTGTGGTTCTGTGTGTGTGTGTGTGTGTGTGTTGTTTGGTGCGTGTGCGTGTGTGTGCGTGTGCGGGTGTGTGCTTCAGTTCATATCATGATGCCGGTCTCCCTAAAACTGTGTAATACAGTAGTCAAATTCATTTGACAGCTAGGCCACAACAGGGTGAGGCCAACTTATAATAAGAAAGCATTACCATACGGTTTCCAAGTATGACTGCTAGGTAGCATAAAGGGCAGCTGCTATTCCAGAAAGATGGGCTAAGATCAAATAGTAGAGATGAAAACCCTAACCCTCTCTATCTCTCTCTCACACACACACACCACACACACACACACACAACACACACACACACACATTACAAATATACATAGAGTCTACAAAATAAAGTCATGCTTCTCCCTGTCCCCTCCCATACACCCAAGGACAAGAGATTATGAACTTGAGTGAGAAAAGGGCGAAATGGAACTCGCCAAATACAACTCACGTGAGGAGGCACGCGGCATAGATCAAAGAAAGGACGAGATGGGAAAGGGCCAATCGGGAAAACAGGGGAATGGGGCCGGCATCAGGAGGTGGGGTGGGGGTGGAAATGGGGGTGGGGGTTGTACTCCCAGGTACTCAGTCAAGGCTAGTCTTTGAAAGGGCCGTTAATAAAGCGAGAGCAAGAAAACACTGAACTAGGAATAGAGTAAGGGCCCCAAATGCCCGGATGCAAAATGAATCTGTCATAAGCTTTAAAATAAATAACTCGACACAAAATGTTAAAGACTACACTGAATAGAGGATACAATTTTCTATAGTCCTGCTAACTTTGGTCTCGTAATCTCCAAAAAAAAGATAAAGTTATTTGACTTTTAAAAACACTTGAACTGTCCGACGTTAGTCCTCCTGAGGTCCAAAATCTGGACAGTGACACCTACCTAACGACTAGTTGATATCAACCAGAAGCATTGAGAAATGAAGAAAATATTAAATCACTGCAGTGTTGTATTTTTGTTTAGAAAAGCATTCTTATTCTGTCCAAGGAAAAGACTTGTAAATGTAATTTGAGTCATTTAGTGTTAGAAGCTTGCATTTGGAACATTATTAATAGTTTTCGCTAGGAGCCTTTCTAAGCCATGATTTTTGACACACGGACTGATATTATATCGCTGCATTATTAGGAGGCATCACGTGGTCACAGTACTTTGCCGTTCTATATAGGGAAGACGGGGTAAAAAGCCCATGGGCTGGTAAGAAGCAAATGCCAATTATTTCATGAAATAAAGCAAATTTCAGTCAAATTTGCCCATGAGACGAATGCTAAACATTAACACTCGTCTCATGGGCAAAATGTGACTGAAATTTGCCTTTATTTCATGAGATAATTGGCATGGACTTCTTACCCGCCCATGGGCTTTTTGCCCCGTCTTACCCTATATAAAAAACAAAAACTACTGTCCGGACTTAGGGCCAGTCGAAATTTGGGGCCCTTCTTCTCTACGTTTATAAGCCAGAGAGTGAGATTATCGTCCAATTGATCATGGATCAACGTTTATAAGGCGTTTGCCTTCTTTTTTTTTATACTCGTTAATCGATTATTACAAACAATTATTTGTAACACAGATCTTGTCATCACTTTGCTGTTATATTGTAAACCGGCTTTTGGACCCGTCTTTCCCCTTGTGTATCTGATGTTGATGATATTTGAGTGATTGGTCAATTTAAACGGCAAGAATAACATTTTGTCAGGATGGATTTCGAGCGGTCCTTTGACCAAGGTATCACCCAAGAACAAGGGCTGGACGGTTGGTTAGGTGTAAGAAATAGAGAGGAAGAGAGTGGACAAACAATCGTAAACAACAATAACAATTCACACGCACGTTGACTCACAATTAACAGTCAAAGGCCATTTAACGTTTCCCAATTATTAATTCAACTCCTCTTTCTTTTTTCTCAAT
The DNA here is from genome assembly GCA_017654935.2 of Phymorhynchus buccinoides. Lineage (NCBI taxonomy): Eukaryota > Metazoa > Mollusca > Gastropoda > Neogastropoda > Raphitomidae > Phymorhynchus > Phymorhynchus buccinoides. The sequence continues at coordinate 10,901,155 of CM065696.1, read as the reverse complement.
TGCAACATTTCTCCAACATTAATTAACAAACAGATTTTTTAAGAAACAAACTCGGCATTGAAAAAGGCTTTGAACGTACAGCACAACAACAACAATAAACTTATATAGCGCATAATCTTGCAAAGCAACCACACAGAGAGGCCAACTACTGATCTTACAAGATGATAAAATGTACGGGTTAGGCTTACAATTTAGAAATAGGCTGATGGAAAGGGATAGATGAACTTATACCTAGTAGCCTTATAAAATATTCCCGTTAGTATTATTTAAATGTTCTTATTTAATTTATGTAATGCAAATTTAGAAAATTAGACTAACTGATGAAAATTTACAGACCCTGGATTCTAGCTTCTTTACTGTTGTTACTATAACGAGTTAGCCTAGACTTTTAATTTGTATGAAATAACTTTGAGTTTATATTCAATAGGCCTATGTTCTTTTTCTATTCTTCTTATGTTTGATGTTATGAAATGTGATACATGTAGAGTACTATTTATTTGTTGGTTTAGTAACGATAGTGTTGATACAACTGGATCAAGGGAGCCTTATTTGTTTTTACTTGACCAGCTATATTACTCTACTATTTTTACCTTGGCTAGGCCGTAGACTACTAGGTCTGTACTCAAACTAATAATAATAGATCTAGTTCAGATTTTTAGCTCCCCGAAAGTGCGAACCGAACGTTCTTATATACAGTTGGGCGGCATCACCCGACCAATCAGATCGCTCGACGACGTATCACTAGGCTACGCCATTATACTTCTTGAATCGACATGGAGGATTGAGTTCTAACATCCAATTTGTGTGAAAAAAGGGAAATTGTGATTTAATTGACTATGACAGAATATGTATACTACATACAGATAATCTGGAATACCTTCTTAAACGGGGAGTACAATTATGTGGTTGTGGAAACAGCTGTGTGTGGTGTAGTGTTGTGTTATAATAACGAAAGTGTTGGCCTCCTGTGCAAACAATATGGCGTAACCTTTTGGAACTCAAGGTAAGCAACACATAATTCATAATTCCATTAAAAAAAATATCAATTCTTCTCACAGGAACAATAAGGCAATAATAATCAAATAAACGGCATCATATTAGACAATGAACACGCATTCAACAATAACTAACCAATAACTCTAAGCAACAGCTAGATCTATCGAGGCTAGGCCTGCAGCACGGCAAGTTAAACATAGGGTGATAAAAACCTACACAAATGTACATTTCCGAGCAAGAGCGACCAAATAAACTCACACGAGAGTAAATTAGAGATATTATGCTACTTTGTTATGACAACAAGTCTGTTCGCTAGTGCTCGCCAGAAACCTAGATAGACAACAAAATATGTAAACATTCATCTTCTGAATGACGCGAAGTACCATTTAGCCGTAAATAGTAGACCAAGTATAACACTTCTAAATAAAACACAATAATAACATTGTAATGAAAAACAAGAGCAGATCCCGGACTAGTATGTAATAACAATAACCATGTAAACAAATAATAGATGAGTAACGACAGCTCTTAGAAAACATGACAATTTGCAGTCAGTTACCGACATCAATTGTGCTGATTTTAACGCTGAGGGTTAGACAATTAAAGTTTATTAAAAACAAGGTTCCGAACAGTAGCGAGCAGAAAAACTTACATAAGAGTAAAGTAGAGATGTTGGACTTTATGAATATGTAAACAAATCTATTCGCAACCGTTCGGAAACTATAAATACAACGATTACAAAAATATAAATTTTATCAATCGCTTAAAATGGCGGCAACAGAATTCAACATGGGGGGTAGGGTTACATAAACATGTATGGAAAATTAAATAAAGAACATAGAGCATTGAAACTTGAATGTTATTAAAGTAGAGATGTTATGCTATTATCCTATGATAATGTTACTAAGCTATAATACATAAAAAATGAAACGACAACGCTAAACGGAATGAGCACTTAGCGATTTGTTGAGAACGTCATCGTTCTGATTTTTACGCACAGGGTTACATAAATAAAGTTAAATTAAAACATGGTTCCGAACAATAGCGAACAGAAAAACTTATACGATAATAAAGTAGAGATGTTGTACTCTTTGGATATGTAAACAAACCCGTTCGCGATTGCTCGGAAACTATAATTATAATGATTCGAAAAAAATATTGATTTTGTGATTAGTTAAAACATGACGTAGGACGGAACTCAACATAGGGGTAGGGTCACAAGAGCATTTATGAAAAATTAATAAAACAACTTAGAACAATGAAATTTAAATGTAAATGAAGTAGAGATAACGTGCTATAATTCTGTGATAATGTTATTATGTTTTTATAATAAATAAATAAACGACAACGCTAAACGGAATGAGCACTTAAAGATTTGTTGAGAACGTCATCGTTCCGATTTTTACACTTAGGGTTACATAAATAAAGTTAAATTAAAACATGGTTCCGAACAATAGCGAACAGAAAAACTTATATGATAATAAAGTAGAGATGTTGTACTCTTTGGATATGCAAACAACCCCGTTCGCGATTGCTCGGAAACTATAATTATAATAATTCGAAAAATATTAATTTTGTGATTAGGTAAAAAAATGACGTAGGACGGAACTCAACATGGGGGTAGGGTCACAAGAGCATTTATGAAAAATTAATAAAACAACTTAGAACAATGAAATTTAAATGTAAATGAAGTAGAGATAACGTGCTATAATTCTGTGATAATGTTATTATGTTTTTATAAATAAACGCTGAACGGAATGAGCACTTAACGATTTGTTGAGAACGTCATCGTTCCGTTTTTTACGCTTAGGGTTACAGAACTAAGGTTAAATTAAACATGGTTCCGAATAATAGCGAACAGAAACACTTATACGATAATAAAGTATAGATGTTGTACTCTTTGGATATGCAAACAAACCCGTTCGCGATTGCTCGGAAACTATTATTATAATAATCACAAAAACAATAACAATTGTGATGTTAAACTAGATCTAAAACGTCTAGTCTTACGTTTTACTTTCTATGTGACGGCATTAGCCTAGCCACGACAATGAGACTGAAACATCGATGCAGGCCGAACTTTATTGAACTGAGAAGGAAATAAACTATGCGCTTACAATAACGATGATTAAAAGACTTGTAGTGTTGAAGCCTTATTTATATAAAAAAATATATATAAAAATGGGAGGGTAGAGAGAGAGAGAGAGAGAGAGAGAGAGAGAGAGAGAGAGAGAGAGTGCAATAAAAAATTATGTAGGTGGTGCATGTATAAGATAGAATAAAGTAAGCACACATGCTTACACGACCCCCTCCCAACGGAGAAGTTATTGCTCCGTCAATAACAAAAACAAGCTAACTTCCCTGGAGTATCCTTATAATAGCGAGAACCAGGCTACGTAATTAGGTCACTACAGAATAAAGGGCAAAACATTTGACTGCCAGCTATTTGCCCTTTTTAAAAATTTTTTTTTTTTTTTTTAACGTTAACAACGTCCTGAACTTTGCAAAAATTAACTAAACTTAGTCCCAAGGAAAACATTTTTATTATCAACTATTCCATCTCCGAATTAGCATAATATATACTTTACAACAAGGCTTATACGGAAAGTCTACTAACTTTTTGATGAAATGTAACTATAATCAACAAATTAACAACCTCACATCCCCAGCTCATTCTTTGAAAAAAATAGCTATTCCTAAAAAATAAAAAAAATAAAAAAATGCCTTGCACTTTTTTTTTAATTTACTATCTTCATATTACAAATTACCCATCCGTCCAAACATACTTCACCGTCAACCAACATCAACAAAGTGTTGTAATAAACGTAATCAACGAATTACAATCAATGTCAACGATATTTTGAAAGGTTATAACGACTAACAAGGATTACAATGAATGCACATAAGAAAAATTCAAGAGTGCAACCTTCCGTGTCACACATTCATTCATTTATGCCAATTGGTCCTTAGCAACACATCATAGGAAATTAGGAAAAGAACATGTGGTTTCTTGTTCTAACTATTAACTAATTCTAATATTGCCAGCACTTAAGATTTCATTTATCCCTTGGATTGTTGTTCTACTTATTCCTACATTTGTTCTTTTTCTTGTATGAACTTACACCTGCACTCAGTCCAGGTAATAACTGAATGAGTAAGTTAAGTGTCACATAACTCCTTTAGTGGGGTTTAGCAAGCCGTTCAAAACATACTTATGGAACACTAGAACTAACAAAACAAAACAACAGTAAACAGACAACAACAAACATTACATAAATATACGAGTTGCAGTAAGTAGTTTCCGACTATAACTGCCATATAGCATAGGGTCCAGATGCTACACTGGTGGGCTGAATGCGCTTTGCTTACAGTGGAGATACCTTGCCCTAAGTACATCCCCACTAAGTACATAACGATGACCAACGGAATGACTACACACACACACAAAAATAAAAAATAGCAACAATAATAAGGGTAACGTCTTCTTCTATCCTTAATGTAATTTGAAATCTTAGATGTGCTGGGGTTAGGGGGGGGGGGGGTAGTGTCAATTGATAAGCCACGTCTGAACGCCTATGTATCAACTTGGGTTAGTACATGATAAGTAGGTAGTTCTATATACCTAGCTTGTTTATACCCAGACCCAGGCCGGTATCTAGGATCACGTTCTAACAGAAATTAACTATAGAAATCCATGCAGAAACTCAATTGAAGTGCACATGCGGACAGTTCAGGGTGTCTTTGAGTTGGTATCCACTCACAAAATCGAGTCTTGAATAGCTAAACACAAACTTGTATTAGGACATGATAAGTAGGTAGTTCTATATACCTAGCTTGTTTATACCCAAATCCAGGCCGGCATCTAGGATCACGTCCTAATAGAAATTTACACTAGAAATCAAGGCACGCGCAAAAATGAATAGTGATGTAAAACTATCACTGGTACATGATAAGTAGGTAGCTCTATATACCTAGCTTGTTTATACCCAAATCCTGGCCGGCATCTAGGATCACGTCCCAGTGTAATTACCCATCAAAAATCCAAAAAGCGTCTTTCCAGCTGCAGTGCAGAAATTAAAGGGAAGAGAAAGAAAAGAAAAAAAAAATGTTCAGATTCACACACTTGCTTGCTATGAAGGATAGCCTCCTACTATCCAACCATAGTAAAGGCAACAAAAATAAATAAAAACCACAAATACTGTCCACCCCACACTTTTCTCTCTAAAAGAGTGTGTGGCAGCATCATCACTAATACCACCAGGGCAATTACATCCTCTATCTCAGCACTGCAGTAGGAAACTGGTCTATTCAGTCACCCTCATTTAAATCCTAGCACACAATTGCACTGACAGAAAGGCGATGAACTGTACTTATTTAGAAATGTCAGAAGAAGGTACTGAACACAATTCATTTTATCATTTCCAGGTCATACTATGCAGATCTTATTAACATTTTAGCAAGAGTAGAGGGAGTGTAGTGTCCTCTCATGTTCTTTCTTTTGTGATTGGAAGAATTATCTAACAACACAAGCAGAGCTCTACAAAAATAAGAGGAAATACGGAGAAAAGAAAACAATTAACGAACGAAGTGACACAACAGTACGATCACTTGACAATTCTGCAGGCCACACTCCCCAAACTGGCAATGACGTCTGCAACGAAGCCCTTCCTCCTCGGCATCATGTAAAGGGCCTCCACCACTTCCACTGCGGCCCGATCCGTGGTGTCCCCATCTGCTACCCGCCTAATTGACTGGTAGTACAAGTCCCGCGCTTTCTGCAGGTCGGTGGATGCCTTAGGGAAGTTTGTCCCGGGTAAGGCCAGAAAATTGAAATGGTCTAAGGCCTCTCTTCTGTTTCCGGAAGAGATGCCTGCTAGTTGTGACAATCGTATAGTGGCTGCCTCCATATGCATGAGCTTCATGTCAGCATCCATTGATGATGAACCCTTAGGGGGCCAGACGATGTCGCCAGAACGTCCTTTGCTTTTTCCCTGGGGTCCTTCTGAATTGCATCCGCACCTCGATCACTACCGATCTGCACGTCCCCAGACATAAGCCTCTCTACTTCCTGATCGCTTCCAATGTGCACTTCCGCGGGCACAAGCCGTTCTGTACTCCGATTGTCCCCGGGCTGCACCTCTGCAGGAACAAGCCGTTCTGTACTCCGATTGTTCCTAGGCTGCACCTCTGCAGGAACAAGCCGTTCTGTACTCCGATTGTTCCTAGGCTGCACCTCTGCAGGAACAAGCCGTTCTGTACTCCGATTGTCCCCGGGCTGCACCTCTGCAGGAACAAGCCGTTCTGTACTCCGATTGTTCCCGGGCTGCACCTCTGCAGGAACAAGCCGTTCTGTACTCCGATTGTTCCCGGGCTGCACCTCTGCAGGAACAAGCCACCCCCCGTCTTGCATAAATTCATCCAGCAAAGGGGTGTCGGACGTGTGGGGGACCTTGTCTCCTCCTTCAGACCCAGTGGCGCTTCGAGCAACACCATCAGCGGTGGTAGAAGAACTGGGAGGAGCACCAGGGATAGAAAGCACCGGAACAGTGTTCCCATCATTAACCGTCACAGTCGCCGGGGGAACTGGGAAGTCGGAGCTCCGTGGCCGGGTGGAAAGGCCAATGACAGGTCTTTGTCCTAATGTTCTTGACAAGGAAACACGGCCACAGTGATCTACCCCAGAGAAACTGTAATCTGGGTCAGCATCAACCCCATAGTCCAAGTGGGTGAACAGTTCTTGGGGATATAGGTGTTGCCGGTGTTGGAAGTCGGGGTAAGTAAATGGAGGGGTGTTTAGTGTTTCTTGATCTTCGGGCCACTGAGCAACTCCATTCATTGGCGTCACTGGTGAGTTGTGGGGCCTGTGCTGTAGGGACCAAGGGCGTTCTGCTCTAGACTTGACCTTTTGTAGAGCCGTGGTTCTATCCAGGGGCTGGTAACGGACTTGATGGCGAGTCTTTCTTTCCAGCTCGAATGGTGCATGAATGAGATCATAGTGGAGCTTCACTTCTTTCTTGCTTCGGAACTTTCTGTTGCAAGAGAAACAGTCGTACATTGTCTGCAATGACACAAAGAAAAAGAAAAAATGGGATTTGATTACTGAATTGTTTGTTGTTAGGTTTCTTTAAACCACATTAGGTCTGAGGAAATCCATCAAGCAAAGACGAAATAAAACACCCCTTGATAAATTTCAGTTAGTGCGTCTCCATAACCTTTTTTTTTCTTTTTTCTTTTTCTTTTTTAAATTTTATTTTCTATTCTGATTCAAATCACTACATTCCTATTTTCTGGTGGAAGAATGTTAACGCTTCTTGAGTTAGTTGATGGCCACTAAACTTCATAGCTCCAAGCCGGCTACATCCTGTTCTTGGTGATCCAAGTGGGAGTGGTCTTGCCCTTATAGGGTATGAATCGTTTCCACGTGGTAGGCTTTTGGAATGTTTTTCGCCGTTTTCTTGATGAAGTACGTCAAGTCATCACAACGCTTTGTGATCAAATAGGGCCCTTTCCACTTCATGTTCAATCTCACCCTTTTGAATCCTTTCGCAGGCTGCACACGGATTTCTGGAAAGAGCGTCAGCATTGCGATGTTGCATGCCTGGTCGGTGTACTACAGTCATATTGTAGGTTTCAAGTTCCTGTAACCAGCGTGCAATTTGCCCTGTGGGGGTTTTGAGGTTCCGCATCCAGCTTACAGCCGCATTGTCCGTACGTACGAGCACGTCCTGGCCGTACAGGTAGTGATGGAACTTCCTAAATGCTGCCACTACTGCAAAGAGTTCCTTGCGAGTTACACAGTACACAGTTTCAGGCTTGGTGAGTGCCCTACTGAAATAGGCCACCACTCTTTCTTGGCTATCTTGTACTTGAGAGAGCACTGCTCCCACAGCAAAATTACTAGAGTCAGTGTCCAAAATGTACTTGAGTTCTGGTAACGGATAGCACAGAACTGGTGTTGACGTCAGGCAGTCCTTCAGTGTGTGGAAGGCTTCTTGGCATTCTTCAGACCACTGAAAAGCTGTTCCTTTTTCACATAGTCTGTGCAAGGGGCGAGCAATTTTGGCAAAGTCTTTCACAAATTTCCTGTAATAGGAGCATAATCCCATGAAGCTCCTGACTTGCTTTGGGGTTTTGGGTTGTGGCCAGTCTCTCACAGCTTTTGTCTTCTCAGGATCAGTTCTGATGCCCTCTCCCGACACAATGTGGCCCAGGAACTGGATTTCTTTCTGAAGAAGATGACACTTTGAAGGTTTCATTTTCAAGTTGGCTTCTTCAAATCGCTTCCAAACTTCTTCCATGCGTCTCAGATTTTCCTCAATTGTTGAGGAAGGGACAATACTATCATCCATGAATAGAACAACAGTATTCCATTGCAGATCTCGCAAGACATTTTCCATGAGCCGCTGGAAGGTGGAAGGGGCGTTGGTGAGTCCGAAACTCATGACAGTGAACTGGTACAGTCCTAACCCCGTAATGAAAGCTGTCTTTTGCTTGTCCTCGTCACGGTCTAAGGGAATTTGCCAAAACCCAGACAGTAAATCAAAGCTCGAAAACCAAGTGCAGCCGCTCAATGCATCAAGACAATCTTCGATGCGCGGAAGTGGAAAGGCGTCCTTTACGGTAACTTCGTTCATCTTGCGGTAGTCTACGCAGAAACGATAACTCGAGTCGCGTTTCTTAACTAGAACAACTGGGGAAGCCCAAGGACTATTGGAGGGCTCTATAACGTTCTTTTCTAGCATGCGCGTAATCTCTTCTTTCTCAGCTTCACGCTTCCCAAATGGTTGCCTGCGAGCTCGTTGCCTAATGGGCTGGGCCGTTCCAGTATTGATCTGATGCCTTACCTTCGTCGTTTGACTAAGGTCATCGGAAGATTTAGCGAAAACATGCTGGAACTTAATTAGAGAGTGCTTTAACTGTTCTTGTTGTTCTGCATTCAAATGTTTTGAACTGCGCTCGAACAAGTCTTTCAAGTACTCAGGCAAGTCTCCTGGGTCACCCTTCTCTTCTGTTACTAGGTTGCATGTCTCTTGCTTTGTCGAATTTTCCCCTTCATAGGCTGACTCACAAGTACCTAGCTTAGTGTTCGGATACAGCTGCACATCTTCCTCAGACAGGTTTATCACAATAGCCGAAGTCACACCCTTAACAGAATCAATGGCAGGAACCAGGAGAAGATTTTTCTTCTCAACAATATCTGCACTGGGTTCTAAAAGGACATAGTCTGCAAGGTATTCACTTCCACACACATGTATTGGTACGTGCATTATGGATTGAGCCGGGATGGTGTGCGTTCTCTTTACTGTCACCCTGCATACCATCGCTGCTTTTCCACCTAAGAAGCATGGTATGTCCCCAAACTGAGTAGAGACCTTCAGATTCTTCAAGTTGATAGTATGAAGGTGTTTCAAAATGAAGTCTTGCCCAAGAATCGCTTCTATTTCCATGTCACAGACTATCACAGTTTGTTCGAAAAGACTTGATCCTAAATGGATGTTGACGGTAACTTTTCCATAACAGTTTATCTCTACGCCATTCACACCTTGCAGTCGCACAGTTGAGGGTGATAGTTTCTTCTTTTCTTCTTCCGACATCTCCTCAAACAATTGCTTGCTGATCAAAGTCGTTGTTGACCCACTATCAACTAAGAAGTCCACTCTCACATCCCCAAGGCTTCCCTCAACAAATAAACCATTGTCTGTCTCCGAGTTTTGTTTTCTTCCAGTCACTCCTATTCTGACAGTTTTTGGTTCAGATTCAGATGCAGTCTTTTCTTTCTTGCTTTCAGTTTTGGATTTTTCTTCACGATCAGAAGAAACAGGTTCACCAATCTTCAAGTTTTGTTCTTCTACTGTAGACCTTTTTTCTTCAGTTGTTGCCCCTTCTTGGCCTTCAGAAGAGGCGTTTATCAGTTTCCCTGCCCATTCCTGTTGGGTCCATATTGGGTGTTGCCGTTGGGTCGGTTTTGTCCAGCTACATTGTAGTTTCCGGTTCTGGTTGGGTAGTTCTCCGGCTGCATGACTCTGGTAGGCCTATACATCGGACATTGTCGGAAGAAATGCCCTGGCTCTGAACAGATAAAACACCCTCTGGCGTTTTGCTGCTGAGGTGGAGATTGGGTTGACACCCTGGGAAGCTGCTTTGACTGCACCTCTAAAGCGTCCAGTTTATCCATGATCTTCTGTAACATTGCCCCAGTTGTAGGGCTTGTGTCTCCTTGCACCAGTCTCACAGCTTTCTTCGGTAGGCCAGGTTTCATTATCGTTTCGTAAGTGTCCACGATATCCACAGCGTCGCCCAATTGGATGCAACTAGAGTCAACACACTTCCACCTGAGCTCAGGCTCTAGACTTTTATAAAACTGCTGCAAGGCCAGTCTTTGGACAGCATCGTGATCCATCTGCGGATGCGCCCTGCCTGCTAGAAGCAGTAAGTCATCAGCTAAAGTAGCAGCAGACTCTCCGGGGTGTCTAAAACGTCCATCCAGTTTCGACAGCCAGTACATTTGGTGCTTTGATTGATATCCAAATCGCTGTTTCAGCAGCCCCGTCAATACGTTATAGTCATTCTTATCTTGGTCGTCGAGGCCCATATAAAATTTTCGGGCTGGACCCCTTAGGAGGGCAGTGAGGGCTAGTGTCTTCTCTCTGTGCGACCAGCCGCCCAAGGCCGCGCAACATTCAAACTGGGAAAGGTAGGAATCAATATCATCCTCGCCGGTGTATGCTTGTGGAGTAAGGTTAAAGGGCTTGTGTCCCCGTGGCCGATCCATCCCATAGTAGAAGTCGGGGATTTCAGGCGGTGGCCGACGCTGAGGAAGGCCACGGTAGTCGTTCATGCCAGTAAGCTCCCGTTCCATCGCTGCTTGGGCTCTCCTCTCAGCTGGGCTCAGTCGTTCAGGCGTCTCACTCAGGGCGCGGCGGCTAGGTCGGGGTTGGAACGCTGCTTCTGCTTCTTCTTGGGCTCCGGATTGCATCTTGACAGCTCAACTTAGTACTTAGTAAAACTCATTTAATTCTTTGAATCTTACAAATTTGTCCTTCCTTATTCTTAGTCTTAAGTACGAAACAGTAGAGTTCTTATACAAAGGTGGTATGTCTTCTGTATTTGTTTGTTTCTTTCTTTTTGCCTTGTCTTAAAAGAATAAATAAATAAATAAATAAATTATTCACTAATTCTGTTATATTGTTTATCAAAATAACCTTAATTAGCGCACTGATAAGTCCAAACCACTTCACACTATATAACCACATCATAAGGTGGAGACTACTACTGTCACCTTAAAAGTAAGGACCCTACAAAGGTTGTGTCCCTTGAATAAACTTAGAACACCCACAACAATCCCTTAGGGCCCAGTGTACAATAGTCTATTACAACCTATCCCATTAACTTATTTATAACACATAATAACTCTCTATCCGAACGCCTTATTGCGATAACAAGAGTGAACAAAATATAGGGAAGAACATTTATGGTTTCCACTTCTATCTGGAAACATTCATCATAACTCACAAGATTTCATCTAACTTTAAAAGCTACTGGTCGGAATTTGTCACTCTCCTTATCGTCCCGATTTAATTTTTTTTTTTTTAAACAACAACATAGAAACAAAACAAACAACAGCACAACAGCAGTAATTCACTAATTGCTTCCATTCGAAAAATATGTTCAACAATTGACTAGGCCTAAGTGTCGCCCATTCAAATACAACGATAAAGGATCCATAATTGCTGCAATACTATATCGTTGATTTTAACTACAGTTGCGTCCCTTTCTTCTTACGACGGAAGCGTAGGCTCTTCTCCCCTAAGTTATTTATTACATGCTTTAAAATTTTTTTATTTATTGTTTTAATTCTCACAACGCACATAGTCGTAGTTTTAATTCATTTAATACTGTAGTAATGTACATGCTAGGTCGCTACTAGATCTAGCATAATAGGTCTAGTTTTTGGAATGGCAATAAACGCACTCTTCTAATAACGCACAACATTCTTTCCTCTTTAGCATTCTCTTAACTAAAATAAAACTTGTTGAGATTAGAAGGCCCAACTACCCCGACACTCTCTCCTTTATTCGTACATAAGTTCAAGCCGACAAGGCCTTGTAAGCCAACTATTTCAGCACCTGTTCCCCATTCTCCCTGCAATTAATTTAAGATTTAACTCTTCACCCATATTTTTTATCAGCAACTTGGCCTAACAAACATATAAAAGCGTTATGATCCATTCATTCTTATTCATTCTCTCTCTAGACAAAAAAACAACAACAACACGTATTTGTTTTCCTCTTCTTTTTTTTCTTCTCCACTGAGCTAGAAACCATAGCTACAGTGGTTCTGTGGTTCAGTGACAGACGTGGCATAATTTGTCTTCTAACAAAAGGAATCCCCGCCCCTTCAACTCACAGGTGGACCTAGACGTTATAAATAGACCCGCCCACAATTGTTTCAACTTACTGACAGACGTGACGTAATTGCTAACTTGTTACGAATTTCTCTTAACAAAAGGAGTCCCTGCCCCTTCAATTCACACGTGGACCTAGACATTGTAAATAAACCCGCCTACAATTGTTTGGACTTACGATTTTAGGATCTATCCACCAACAATATTCCAATGCACGCACATGCAATCAGTTGCAGACGACACAGAACAAACGCGCGAATTATCTTTCCTTGCACACAGATTAAGCACAGTAGATAGACGGGGACCCCCTTTTCTTTCTTTTTTTTAAAATATTTTACGAACAAAAAACAAACACACACAAAAACAGCTGCAAATTTTACTATTATTATTTTCTTTAAAAGCACGTGAATCTTGATGTAGACAAAACTAATCAATATCCCACTTCTGACACCATTGTAAACCGGCTTTTGGACCCGTCTTTCCCCTTGTGTATCTGATGTTGATGATATTTGAGTGATTGGTCAATTTAAACGGCAAGAATAACATTTTGTCAGGATGGATTTCGAGCGGTCCTTTGACCAAGGTATCACCCAAGAACAAGGGCTGGACGGTTGGTTAGGTGTAAGAAATAGAGAGGAAGAGAGTGGACAAACAATCGTAAACAACAATAACAATTCACACGCACGTTGACTCACAATTAACAGTCAAAGGCCATTTAACGTTTCCCAATTATTAATTCAACTCCTCTTTCTTTTTTCTCAATTGCAACATTTCTCCAACATTAATTAACAAACAGATTTTTTAAGAAACAAACTCGGCATTGAAAAAGGCTTTGAACGTACAGCACAACAACAACAACAATAACCACACAGAGAGGCCAACTACTGATCTTACAAGATGATGATAAAATGTACGGGTTAGGCTTACAATTTAGAAATAGGCTGATGGAAAGGGATAGATGAACTTATACCTAGTAGCCTTATAAAATATTCCCGTTAGTATTATTTAAATGTTCTTATTTAATTTATGTAATGCAAATTTAGAAAATTAGACTAACTGATGAAAATTTACAGACCCTGGATTCTAGCTTCTTTACTGTTGTTACTATAACGAGTTAGCCTAGACTTTTAATTTGTATGAAATAACTTTGAGTTTATATTCAATAGGCCTATGTTCTTTTTCTATTCTTCTTATGTTTGATGTTATGAAATGTGATACATGTAGAGTACTATTTATTTGTTGGTTTAGTAACGATAGTGTTGATACAACTGGATCAAGGGAGCCTTATTTGTTTTTACTTGACCAGCTATATTACTCTACTATTTTTACCTTGGCTAGGCCGTAGACTACTAGGTCTGTACTCAAACTAATAATAATAGATCTAGTTCAGATTTTTAGCTCCCCGAAAGTGCGAACCGAACGTTCTTATATACAGTTGGGCGGCATCACCCGACCAATCAGATCGCTCGACGACGTATCACTAGGCTACGCCATTATACTTCTTGAATCGACATGGAGGATTGAGTTCTAACATCCAATTTGTGTGAAAAAAGGGAAATTGTGATTTAATTGACTATGACAGAATATGTATACTACATACAGATAATCTGGAATACCTTCTTAAACGGGGAGTACAATTATGTGGTTGTGGAAACAGCTGTGTGTGGTGTAGTGTTGTGTTATAATAACGAAAGTGTTGGCCTCCTGTGCAAACAATATGGCGTAACCTTTTGGAACTCAAGGTAAGCAACACATAATTCATAATTCCATTAAAAAAATATCAATTCTTCTCACAGGAACAATAAGGCAATAATAATCAAATAAACGGCATCATATTAGACAATGAACACGCATTCAACAATAACTAACCAATAACTCTAAGCAACAGCTAGATCTATCGAGGCTAGGCCTGCAGCACGGCAAGTTAAACATAGGGTGATAAAAACCTACACAAATGTACATTTCCGAGCAAGAGCGACCAAATAAACTCACACGAGAGTAAATTAGAGATATTATGCTACTTTGTTATGACAACAAGTCTGTTCGCTAGTGCTCGCCAGAAACCTAGATAGACAACAAAATATGTAAACATTCATCTTCTGAATGACGCGAAGTACCATTTAGCCGTAAATAGTAGACCAAGTATAACACTTCTAAATAAAACACAATAATAACATTGTAATGAAAAACAAGAGCAGATCCCGGACTAGTATGTAATAACAATAACCATGTAAACAAATAATAGATGAGTAACGACAGCTCTTAGAAAACATGACAATTTGCAGTCAGTTACCGACATCAATTGTGCTGATTTTAACGCTGAGGGTTAGACAATTAAAGTTTATTAAAAACAAGGTTCCGAACAGTAGCGAGCAGAAAAACTTACATAAGAGTAAAGTAGAGATGTTGGACTTTATGAATATGTAAACAAATCTATTCGCAACCGTTCGGAAACTATAAATACAACGATTACAAAAATATAAATTTTATCAATCGCTTAAAATGGCGGCAACAGAATTCAACATGGGGGGTAGGGTTACATAAACATGTATGGAAAATTAAATAAAGAACATAGAGCATTGAAACTTGAATGTTATTAAAGTAGAGATGTTATGCTATTATCCTATGATAATGTTACTAAGCTATAATACATAAAAAATGAAACGACAACGCTAAACGGAATGAGCACTTAGCGATTTGTTGAGAACGTCATCGTTCTGATTTTTACGCACAGGGTTACATAAATAAAGTTAAATTAAAACATGGTTCCGAACAATAGCGAACAGAAAAACTTATACGATAATAAAGTAGAGATGTTGTACTCTTTGGATATGTAAACAAACCCGTTCGCGATTGCTCGGAAACTATAATTATAATGATTCGAAAAAAATATTGATTTTGTGATTAGTTAAAACATGACGTAGGACGGAACTCAACATAGGGGTAGGGTCACAAGAGCATTTATGAAAAATTAATAAAACAACTTAGAACAATGAAATTTAAATGTAAATGAAGTAGAGATAACGTGCTATAATTCTGTGATAATGTTATTATGTTTTTATAATAAATAAATAAACGACAACGCTAAACGGAATGAGCACTTAAAGATTTGTTGAGAACGTCATCGTTCCGATTTTTACACTTAGGGTTACATAAATAAAGTTAAATGAAAACATGGTTCCGAACAATAGTGAACAGAAAAACTTATATGATAATAAAGTAGAGATGTTGTACTCTTTGGATATGCAAACAACCCCGTTCGCGATTGCTCGGGACTATAATTATAATAATTCGAAAAATATTAATTTTGTGATTAGGTAAAAAAAATGACGTAGGACGGAACTCAACATGGGGGTAGGGTCACAAGAGCATTATGAAAAATTAATAAAACAACTTAGAACAATCAAATTTAAATGTAAATGAAGTAGAGATAACGTGCTATAATTCTGTGATAATGTTATTATGTTTTTATAAATAAACGCTGAACGGAATGAGCACTTAACGATTTGTTGAGAACGTCATCGTTCCGTTTTTTACGCTTAGGGTTACAGAACTAAGGTTAAATTAAACATGGTTCCGAATAATAGCGAACAGAAACACTTATACGATAATAAAGTATAGATGTTGTACTCTTTGGATATGCAAACAAACCCGTTCGCGATTGCTCGGAAACTATTATTATAATAATCACAAAAACAATAACAATTGTGATGTTAAACTAGATCTAAAACGTCTAGTCTTACGTTTTACTTTCTATGTGACGGCATTAGCCTAGCCACGACAATGAGACTGAAACATCGATGCAGGCCGAACTTTATTGAACTGAGAAGGAAATAAACTATGCGCTTACAATAACGATGATTAAAAGACTTGTAGTGTTGAAGCCTTATTTATATAAAAAAATATATATAAAAATGGGAGGGTAGAAGAGAGAGAGAGAGAGAGAGAGAGAGAGAGAGAGAGTGCAATAAAAAATTATGTAGGTGGTGCATGTATAAGATAGAATAAAGTAAGCACACATGCTTACAATACTTATCTCCAAGTGGGTGATAGTATGAAAAAAAATCTACTTGAAATTTCGGTACAGCCAAAGATACTTAGCTCACGCAAAGACAGAGCATTTAGCTCCCATATTGAAGCCACATTTCGCCGGCATCACTTCCTACCACTCACTCTTTTAGTCTTTATCATGCCAGTCCAGAGGTGTGTGTGCATGTATGCGCGCGCGCGCGTGTGTGTGTGTGTGTGTGTGTGTGTGTGTGTGTGTGTGTGTGTGTGTGTGTGTGTGTCAGGACTATGAAACAGATAAGCCTACCACTCACTCTTTAGCAAGTCGGTCCAGGGGAGAGTGGCAGGTTTAACATTTGGCTTTGCTCACACTGTGAGCAGTGTAAGCGGCCAGGCTGTGATTAGTCTTTGAGTAAGCTGAATGTTTTTGGTCCAGCCTATGTAAGAGTAGGCCGTTGTGTTTTGGCGGGAACAGATACATGTGTAGTGCCATTCACAAAACAGGAACCCCTTGAAGATCCCCCTCTCTCTGTCTCTGTCACTCTCTTTCTGTTCTCTGTCTCTGCCTCCATCTCTCTCTGTGTGTTATCTCTCTCTCTCTCTCTCTCTCTCTCTCTCTCTCTCTCTCTCTCTCTCTCTCTCTCTCTCTCTCTCTCTCTCTCTCTCTCTCTCTCTCTCTCTCTCTCTCTCAATCTCTCTCAATCTCTCTCAATCACCACCACGCAGACAAGCAAACAAACAAACAAACACCACACAATTATGCTGCTAACTGTTTATTACTGATTTCGAATACATGTACATCATGATATAGATATTATTTGTTTTACTCTCTGACTTTAAAGTCAAACAATGAGTAACGTTTACACGACCAAAACAGCGATATTAGAACAGATTGACAAACAAACAAACAAACAAAAACCTCTGTCTATGGTTTCATCTCTATATTAAACCTAGGCGTCTACGGGTTGATCTCTACGGATTAACCTCCCTTAGGAATTGATCTCTGATTATAATAAACCTAACAGGTAGGATCTCTCTGTGGTAGTAACAGACTGTGCGATTCAGGCCGTGTCCCCTAGTAGGGCTTCTCGCAGACGACTTGGAGGTTAAAGTCACAAGCCCCCATTGCAATGAATCTAGTGTTAGGACTGGCTGCTCCGAAATTTCTGGACATTCCACAGTCGCCCCAATCACCGTCCTTTCCATTTTTCCAGGGGCTGCCCACGGGGCTCTGCTCAGTCCCGTCCATCCACAGGAGTTTGCCGTCCACCCGTTCTATGCCGGCGTGAGACCAGAAATCTGCCGCAAAAAACGGACAATGCTTAAAGACCCACCACGCTCATGCGTGAAAATAAGCTGTTTTCACGTGTTTTCCCTATTGTCGCTGGTAAGAAATCTGAAGAAATCTTCCAAGCATAAGAAGGAAAATACACGTGACGTGGTGGGTCTTTAATTAAGGTCTTTGTTCGCGTGACCATTTGTTCACTCTTCCCCCAGTATAACGCAGTGATATATATATACACAAATCGTTATTATGACCGGCCTAGCACTGTGTTGCCATGGAGAGAGAAAGAGTGAAGAATGTTCACGTGTACAGAGACCTTTAGCTTACCCGTCAACGTTGGGTTCCAATGCATGAAACGGGGCCCTTGTTATTTAGCAGCTTTATCATCGTTCCACCGTCGTCGTTATCAACATCATCATCATCATCATCATCATCATCATCATTATTATCATCATCGTCATCTTCATTACCATCATCATCATCATTACCATCATCATTACCATCCTCCTCCTCTTCCTCCTCCTCCTCCTCCTTATCATCATCATCCTCTTCTTCTTCATCATCATCATCATCATCATCATTATCATCATCATCATCATCATCATCATCATCATCATTACCATCATCATCATCACCTCTCGTCATCCTCCTCCTCCTGTTCCTCCTCATTGTTTATATCATCATCATCATCATCATCATCACCATCATCATCATCATCATCATTACTATCATCATCATCACTATCATCGTCGTCCTCCTCTATCCTCCTCATTGTTTTTATCATCATCATCATCACCATCATCATCATTATCATCATCATCTTCATCATCATCATCATCATCATCATCTTCTTCTTCTTCTGTTTCACCATCACCACCATCATCATCATGGTTTAAACAAATCTTTATTCATTTCAAAACGTAGTCAAACAGAAAGACGATTAGAGCAACAACAAGCTGGAAGCTTATACCGTGCTCCTTAAAACATACATTGCACAATTGATTGAACAGATGGAGACTGCATTCAAACCAAGTAATGCAATAATGAACAAAAGTAAAGGTATTATTAAGCCATATCAATTAGAAACGTATCACAACTGTGAATACAAAAAAGAAGAATTTCTCTGACTTGGACAGTGAGACAGAAAAAGGTTGATCCGTGTAAGCTCAGTGGAAACTGGGGGAGGAGGAGAAGAGCTACACAGACAAGTTTGGAGGTTCGCACATGTGTTGGTCAGCGTGTTCGTTATGCGTTTATGCCCCAGTGCATTTCTAGTTTTGTTCTTTCTTTCTTTAGGTGTCCAGACTTTTCCCACCCGGGCTTTTCACTGGAGTCTCTCAGTGAACTAACTGTACTTACTCAGACCCGGGCCGTGGTCGGTCATGAACTGCATGACGCACACCACATCGTCATAGGTCTTGGTCATGACCATGGTACCTCCTAACCCCTCGCAGTACGCTTTGCCGTCAGCGAAGAGCATGAGAGAGTTGGCCACAAGCAGCTGTCGCCCACACTCCGAGGACGAGAACGCGGCGGTGTAGCCCGTAACTGTAACACACGTAACGCAGCGTTACACGCCTCTGTTGTAGCACACGTAATGCAGCGTGGTACGCCTCCGTTGTAACACACGTAACGCAGGGGTACATGCCTCAGTTGTAAGAGACCTAACACAGCGTTACACGCCTCTGTTGTAGCATACGTAACGCAGGGTTACATGCCTCTGTTGTAGCACACGTAACGCATGGTTACATGCCTCTGTTGTAGCACACGTAACGCAGCGTTACACGCCTCTGTTGCAACACACGTAACGCAGGGTTACATGCCTCCGTTGTAACACACGTAACGCAGGGTTACATGCCTCAGTTGTAAGAGACCTAACACAGCGCTACACGCCTCTGTTGTAGCACACGTAACGCAGCGTTGCACACACCTCCGTTGTAACACATGTAACGCAGTGTTACAAGCCGTCGTTGTAGCACATGCAACGCAGCGTTACACGCTTCTGTTGTAACACGCGTAAAATAGTTGTTACATACCTCAGTTGTTAGAGACCTAACGCATGATACATCTGCGCTCATAATTAACAGGAAACTGTCTGAGCGACTGAAGAAGAATTCAATGGAATGCTACGAGGTATATCTAGGTTACTGCCACTATGCCACAAGCTGGAGTCGCTAATATAGATATAAAAATGGACACAATTGCTTAGAGAGCCTTAGTCGTTGAATATGGGAAGACCATTTTTTTTAGCACCCAGTAAAATTGTTTCATCCACTTGATGTTCCTTTGATAAAAACAGCTCACTACAATGTCAGAGTGTTGCTGGATTTATTTGATATACCCAACCCAATGTGTCAGTGTTGCTATAATTCTATAAATCTTTGATAAAAACCAACTCACTACAAGTGTCCAAACAGTGTAATGTTGGATTTAATTGTTAAAACCAATTGACCAACAACACATATACATCCAAGTGAGGTAAACAGAAATAACGGCAGCAACAAGCTTGAAGCTTATAGTGTGCCTACTCAAAATGTAGTCTCTAATATGGCGGCTGGCAAACACAGACAAAAACATATTATAATATTTAAGAAAACAAACAAAAGTCAATTTAAAATATTAAGAGGAAAAACAGTAAAACAAAACAGGATACATTCATGATCGTATTACTCAAAATACTTGTAGCGGTGCCATAGCCGATGAGGTGCAACCGAGGCGTGGTTACCGCTACACCTATCTGTATTAATATTAAAAAATCGGGACTTTACTGGTTTCGTACTGCCTCCGGGCATTGCCTCCAGTATTGTTCCCACCATATTTGTATTTACAAATGTCCCATATGTGTCTGATTCAGACCAAGAGGACGTAAAACACCATTTTCGTCGTTCATGATCGTTGTTGACAGAAAGTAGTTAAACATATGAGAATATATCTACAGCAAACTGATGGAATCTCGTTCAAGATATGAAAGCTAAAGAGAGAAGAGAAAACAACAACAATAGGAAGGATGATGGGGAACACCAACAGGGCGTTTTGTGACAAAATAATATGCCCTGCGACACTCTGTGACAACCAACTCAATGTGCGAGTGTTGCTATGATTCTATAATAAAACCAAATCGCTACAAGTATCAAAGAAGTGTGTTGCTATAATTCTTTGATAAAACCAACTCACCACAAGTAACAAAGCCGTGTGCTGCTATAATTATTTAATAACACCAACTCACCACAAGTAACAAAGCCATGTGTTACTATAATTCTTTGATAAAACCAACTCACCACAAGTAACAAAGCCGCGTGGTGCTATAATTCTTTGATAAAGCCAACTCACCACAAGTAACAGCCGTGTGTTTCTATAATTATTGAATAAAACCAACTCACTACAAGAGCCGTCTTCACAGACAGCATCGGTCACACATTCGTCGTTCCCGGCACACCCTTCACCCCCAACGGGGATCCCTGAACAAACATGCATTGAAAGGGTCAGTGTCTTCTTGATATGACCCCTGATAGGGTATCTCTACCCCCTTAATTGATATGAACCCTGATAGGGTATCTCTACCCCCTTAATTGATATGACCCCTGATAGAGTATCTCTACCACCTTAATTGATATGATCCCTGATAAGCCGGCCATCTCCACCCCTTAATTGATATGATCCTGATAGGGCATCTCTACCCCCTTAATTGATATGATCCTGATAGGGTATCTCTACCCCCTTAATTGATATGATCCTGGTAGGGCATCTCTACCACCTTAATTGATATGATCCCTGATAAGCCGGCCATCTCCACCCCTTAATTGATATGATCCTGATAGGGTATCTCTACCACCTTAATTGATATGATCCCTGATAGCCGGCATCTCTACCCCTTAATTGATATGATCCTGATAGGGTATCTCTACCCCCTTAATTGATATGATCCTGATAGGGTATCTCTACCCCCTTAATTGATATGATCCCTGATAAGCCGGCCATCTCTACCCCTTAATTGATATGATCCTGATAGGGTATCTCTACCCCCTTAATTGATATGATCCTGGTAGGGCATCTCTACTAGAGTTGAGAACCGGTTCAAAAATCCGAACCGGTTTTAAACCGGTTTTCCATCTTCGAACCGGTTTTATCGAACCGGTTTTTTTTAAACCAGTACTCGCATCACTAGTTTCACCTATGCAAACACATATTTATTTGTCAGAATATTCACACACACGCACGCACGCGCACACATACACACACACACAATAAAGAAACTTATGACACACACACTCAACTCGATCAACACTCAGTCAATACAAAGTCAAAGCCATACACCACCACAAACTAGAAACAGCTACTCTTGGTTTGCAAACACCCAATCTTCGCTGAGAATTAGTATTGTTTTTCGAAAAGAATGCGTTATTCTAAGAAAAAACTTACTTTCAGTGTGCAGTTAAAAAACCGGTTCAGAGCAACTCGAACCGGTGTTTCGAACCGCGAAAGTTTAGCACCGATTTTTCGGTTCAAACCGGTTTTTCCCCCCCCACCTCTAATCTCTACCCCCTTAATTGATATGAACCATGATAGGGCATCTCTACCCCCTTAATTGATATGACACCTGATAGGGCATCTCTACCCCCTTAATTGATATGAACCATGATAGGGCATCTCTACCCCCTTAATTGATATGACCCCTGATAGGGTATCTCTACCCCCTTAATTGATATGACACCTGATAGGGCATCTCTACCCCCTTAATTGATATGACCCCTGATAGGTCATCTCCACCCCCTTAATTGATATGACACCTGATAGGGCATCTCTACCCCCTTAATTGATATGACACCTTGATAGGTCATCTCCACCCCTTAATTGATATGACACCTGATAGGGCATCTCTACCCCCTTAATTGATATGAACCCTGATAGGGCATCTCTACCCCCTTAATTGATATGACACCTGATAGGGCATCTCTACCCCCTTAATTGATATGACACCTGATAGGGTATCTCTACCCCCTTAATTGATATGAACCCTGATAGGGCATCTCTACCCCCTTAATTGATATGACACCTGATAGGGTATCTCTACCCCCTTAATTGATATGAACCCTGATAGGGCATCTCTACCCCCTTAATTGATATGACACCTGATAGGGTATCTCTACCCCCTTAATTGATATGATCCTGATAGGCCATCTCTACCCTCTTAATTGATATGACCCCTGATAGGGTATCTCTACCCCCTTAATTGATATGACACCTGATAGGGTATCTCTACCCCCTTAATTGATATGATCCTGATAGGGTATCTCTACCCTCTTAATTGATATGACATCTGATAGGGTATCTCTACCCTCTTAATTGATATGACCGCTGATAGGGTATCTCTACCCCCTTAATTGATATGACCGCTGATAGGGTATCTCTACCCTCTTAATTGATATGACCCCTGATAGGGTAACTCTACCCCCTTAATTGATATGACCGCTGATAGGGTACCTCTACCCTCTTAATTGATATGACCCCTGACAGGGTATCTCTACCCCCTTAATTGATATGACCCCTGATAGGGTATCTATACCCCCTTAATTGATATGACCCCTGATAGGGTATCCACCACCTATACCTTGATATGACACCTGATAGGGTATCTCTACCCTGACCCCTGACAGGGAATCTCTACCCCCTTAATTGATATGACACCTGATAGGGTATCTCTACCCCCTTAATTGATATGACCCCTGATAGGGCATCTCTACCCCCTTAATTGATATGAACCTGATAGGGCATCTCTACCCCCTTAATTGATATGACACCTGATAGGGCATCTCTACCCCCTTAATTGATATGACACCTGATAGGGCATCTCTACCCCCTTAATTGATATGAACCCTGATAGGGTATCTCTACCCCCTTAATTGATATGACCCCTGATAGGGCATCTCTACCCCCTTAATTGATATGAACCCTGATAGGGTATCTCTACCCCCTTAATTGATATGACACCTGATAGGGTATCTCTACCCCCTTAATTGATATGAACCCTGATAGGGCATCTCTACCCCCTTAATTGATATGAACCCTGATAGGGCATCTCTACCCCCTTAATTGATATGACACCTGATAGGGTATCTCTACCCCCTTAATTGATATGACACCCTGATAGGGCATCTCTACCCCCTTAATTGATATGACCCCTGATAGGGCATCTCTACCCCCTTAATTGATATGAACCCTGATAGGGCATCTCTACCCCCTTAATTGATATGAACCCTGATAGGGCATCTCTACCCCCTTAATTGATATGAACCCTGATAGGGCATCTCTACCCCCTTAATTGATATGACACCTGATAGGGCATCTCTACCCCCTTAATTGATATGACACCTGATAGGGCATCTCTACCCCCTTAATTGATATGACACCTGATAGGGCATCTCTACCCCCTTAATTGATATGACACCTGATAGGGTATCTCTACCCCCTTAATTGATATGAACCCTGATAGGGTATCTCTACCCCCTTAATTGATATGAACCCTGATAGGTCATCTCCACCCCTTAATTGATATGACACCTGATAGGGCATCTCTACCCCCTTAATTGATATGACCCCTGATAGGGCATCTCTACCCCCTTAATTGATATGACCCCTGACAGGGTATCTCTACCCCCTTAATTGATATGACCCCTGATAGGTTATCTCTACCCCCTTAATTGATATGACCCCTGATAGGGTATCTCTACCCCCTTAATTGATATGAACCCTGATAGGTCATCTCCACCCCTTAATTGATATGACACCTGATAGGGTATCTCTACCCCCTTAATTGATATGACCCCTGACAGGGCATCTCTACCCCCTTAATTGATATGATCATGATAGGCCATCTCTACCCCCTTAATTGATTTGACCCCTGACAGGGTATCTCTACCCCCTTAATTGATATGACCGCTGATAGGGTACCTCTACCCCCTTAATTGATATGACCCCTGACAGGGTATCTCTACCCTCTTAATTGATATGACCCCTGATAGGGTATCTCTACCCCCTTAATTGATATGACCCCTGATAGGGTATCTCTACCCCCTTAATTGATATGACCCCTTACAGGTTATCTCTACCCCCTTAATTGATATGACCCCTGATAGGGTATCTCTACCCCCTTAATTGATATGACCCCTGATAGGGTATCTCTACCCTGACTCCTGACACCTGATAGGGTATCTCTACCCTGATCCCTGACAGGGAATCTCTACCCCCTTAATTCATATGACCCCTGACAGGGCATCTCTACACCCTTAATTGATATGACCCCTGACAGGGCATCTCCAGCCCCTTAATTGATATGACCCCTGACATGGCATCTCTACCCCCTTAATTGATATGACCCCTGACAGGGCATGTCTACCCCTTAAATGATAAAAACAACTCACTACAATCGCCAGCATCACAGACAGCACCGATCACACAGTCATCATCCCCGGAACATCCCGACTTTCCAACAAGGATTCCTGGAGAAAAACAATACAGTGGAACATCTCTTATAAGATCTTCAAAACATCATCCAAAACGAGGTCTTGTAAGGGAGGGGTCTTATAAGCGAGGTAATTTTAATACGCACAAAACAAGGACAATGTCTCAGAGAAGTAGAGTCTTAAATGGGAGGGAGTCTTATAAGGGAGGTTCCACATGTAATGGGCATAACAGTTCTCATTTGTTTTTAACCAAGCGAAGCTGGTCATGTTTTCGGTGACGTTCGTCTGTTTGTTCCCGTCTAGCAGACTACCTCTCTATGTAAGTTGCCATGATAATGTTTGAACGGAGGGCCCTCAAATTTTGCATGCTGGATAAGTAGCAAGGACGTCTAGCTCTGTATACCAGGGGCATGCACAGACAGATGCCACACTACACAACACACACACACACACACACACACACACACACACACACACACACACACACACACACACACACACACAAACACTCAACACATACACTTACACACACTTACACTTACCACACACACACAACACACACCACAGCACACACACTTACACCATACACACACACACACACACACACACACACACACACACACAACCCACACCCAGCAGTGATATCTCCCAATTTAAAAGATTATCCAGCGTATGTACAAAAAAGCATACAAATAATCTGTTTAAAATCAAGCTTCACTTCAAGCGCACTGACCATTGAAGACTACAAACAACTAGATATACTACACTCTCAGACAGACTTTTCCTCAAAAAGACAATCGCAATGCATAGCGATTGTCACGGAATGCTCCAAAAAAAGTAGCAGACAATTTAAGGACAAACCAAGCAGACCACCATTTTCTATCAGCCCCTCGACCAAATATAAATCTATTCAATCTAGTCTCCTCTATTCGGGTGGAGATTGTGGAACAATTAACGTTTTCCAATTTAAAAAAACAACCCATAGCGAACAAGACTCGTTTCAAGAAACAATGATTTATTCTCTTTACAGAACATATTCTCTCTCAGCAGATGTAGTTTCTTCTTGTTTGAAATGAGGGTCACATAGAGGAGAATGTGTTGATATGCGAATGTGGATTGTTTAATTTAAGAATCGATGTATATATTTGTATATATTGTTACATAATATGTTTACTCTCCCGACTCCCACCCTCTTCGCCTGTTGTTGTAACTTGTTTGTTTCTGTGTTTTATTTCCCCTCTTTTCCGCCTTTCCTTTATTGTTTACCCACTTTGGATCTTTTACTTCCTTCAGTTTTTTTTTTATTTTACGGATGGCTTGCTGAAAAAAGTATATTATTTGCTTATCAATGTTCCATCTGGAAGACAATTTTGACCTTGACTTGGACACACCACCGACACACGACACAACGACATACACCACACACACACACACATACACACAACCCCACACACACACGACACACACACACACACACAACACACACACACACACAAGCAGACAGACGACAGATGTGTAGAGAAAGAGAGAGGGGATGATGAAAGACGAAGAATGGGAGAATGGGAAGTAAAGAGAGAGCCAAAGAGAGAGAGAGAGAGATCAACGACGATCAACGAAAATGTAATGATCAAGGCCATCTGACCATGTCATATAGGGAAAAGGGGGAGGGATACATAAAAATAGAATAAAAAGAAATAGGAAAAAGCAAATAATTAAATAGCATACATATAAGTTATCAAAACTGTTATCAAATCAACATCATTATTACCAAACATGGAGCAACATTATACCATTTGTCCGTAATCAAACAGTCACTAAAAAAAAAAAACACACACATGTGGCGGATAATGGACACTACTTCGTTAATAAGGATAACCGTGTTTAACGTTAAACACTAGTGGAAGGGAGTTTTGAAGGGAGGGGTAAAGATGGACATTCAAGTATTAGATGATTTCTAAGCTCAATGCTTTGAAATAAATTTTTCAAGACTAACTTGTGTTTTAGGGCTTGCTAAGAGCATCGGACCTTTTAAATTTCGTTGGGATTAGTGAAAGTTGTGGTGCAAGGCACATCTTTCGTAGAGCAACTAATTTTGGGACAAATAGAAGAAAATGGTCTTCAGATTCGTTAGTGTTGAACAAAAGTGACAACTGTGATCTGTTTGGGCTTTTGAAAGCGAAAGCAAACGGTGTGTTTTAGACATTACACACCTAG
>CM065696.1:10846194-10873288 GCA_017654935.2 Phymorhynchus buccinoides | reverse complement strand
ATACTGAACGTCTGAATTGTGAACAAAAACACATAAACTCAAACACCTGTTCCGCAACATTTCGTTCAGAGTTCTAAAGATTTAAACCAGCAAAATGTTTTGGGTCAGGAAGTTGTTGAAATATCATAGATCCCACTTTTAGTATTCTTCAAACCGAACCAACAGCGACCTCGGCCATATGATCCACATAATAATTGACTTAAACCAGTAACTGATTAAGAGAAGGTAATATGTTGACAGAAGGCCATATTGTCTGTACCTTTTTCTGTACTACAAATTTTCTCTACGAGGCTTACCACAATCCCGTTGGCAGCAGTGTCAGACTTACACTTCCTGTGCGCCGCGCACCCACAGCTGAAGCCTATTCCGTGCAGACGGCTAATTTCAGCACTTTTCTTGTGTTTATTTTTATAGTCAGTGTTTCCCATAACGCACATATGTGCGTCCCCTGAAGCACAAAAAACACGGAGGGACTCTTTGATTTCAGCTATGGGCGTCCCATGGGACGCACACTTTTTTAAACAGACCGAGACAGCAGGGTTCATTCTTAGCATCGGTCATCGGTCATTGACTCATAACGATTTTGACGGATAGTTTTAGCAGGAAGGCGGTCATCTGACTGATTGATTTTTTCACCAAAGCAGTCAACAACTTCAATGATTCTGTCGTCTGCTAAACTTAGTTATTCCGCCGACCTCGGATCATAATCAGAACTAAAAAGTTGTATCTGGAGAAACGAACGCCGAAATGAAGAAATGGCGGCATTGCACATTTGGTAAAGCTTTTCCGATCCAACTTTTTTAACACCAGATTAAGTTCCAGCGTGACCTAGTCTAGTCTTCTAAGTTCTAAGCAAGATCGTTTCTCGGTACGCTTGTGTGTCTGTACGCTTGCCTGTCTGTCTGCAGTCTCTGTCCATATCTCGATCTGTTTGTCTCCCCCCCCCCCTCTCTCTCTCTCTCTCTGTAGTCAGCCTATTCCATTTCCAGGGGTTATGCACATGTGTTTGCCTGTGTGTTCACTGTGCATGTAGCATGTGTGTTTAGCATGTATTTGCTTTTGTTAAAGCATTGTTTATCATATACTTAGGGGACTCTTAAAAATATGAAAAGGACTCTTAAAAGTTTGCACAGGGAGTCCCTGGGACTCTCACATTTCACCCCTATGGGAAACACTGATAGCTAAACAAATACTAACAATAAAGTGTTTGGTATCAACAGAAAGAGCAAGCACTAAAATAAACTATTAAACGGCTATGGTAGAAATAAAACATTAAAGGCTACTGTTTGGTCGTACTTGTCTCTGAAATTTAAATGGGTAACAGAGTAAAAACAATTTTTTAAAACTCTTTTCCATCTTTGTAACACCTAACTAAAGGTAAAACGGGTAAGAAAAAGTTGATTCTTGATTTACTCTTCACAGTTCACTATCATTATTCATCACTTTTCATTTCAACATATAACAGGGACGGATTATGGGGGGGGGGTCCTGGTTGCATGGAACCCCCCCCCCCCCCCCCCCCCCCCCCCCCCCCCCCCTGCAGCTGCCTATCGCCTAAAAAAAAAAAAAGTAAAATAAAACAAAACAAAATCTCGCTTTCTTTTAGTTTTACACACACACACTCAAACACGCACTGTATCGTTCATCCTTGACAAATTTCCGTAACTGTAAATTACAGTACTTTTAAATCTGCTGGAAACCCCCCTTTATCAGTTTATGTACATTGTAATCCGCCCCTGTACAATTTACTCCAGAGCAACAGTCACTTTCTCTTCATTTAGTGATTTACTTTATGGAGACAAGCGAGATTGCCTACATCCTGTTTAGATTAGTTCTGAGAATGGAAATTCCAATCCAGCAAGCTGCCTGGAAAACCCTAATTTCTCTGATTTCATCACTGCACTCCTCGCATACCACCAACCGCTGATACTAAAACTAGGAGCCATAAGAAACCTAACATGTCCCTAAGTGCTAATATAGTGTTTGCTTCCTATATATACTGAACACAGAAATGACTGGGATTTTAAAAAAAATTGTGTCTGCCAAATCTTGAGGATCAGTCCTCAGGTTCAGTTTTCCCCAATCCCCCAATATGTGGCAGCCCCGTCGGGAAAGGTTGAGAAAAAAAAAATCTGCAGTATAAGGCTGACCCGTTTAGAAAAGGTTAATATTGGCCGTGTCGGGTTAAAATTCCTAGCTCGCTATACTATAAGACTGACTATTTGCGGCATTTTGCGATATTGAGCATGAACGACAAATTTCACTCTTTTCTAGGGTTAGGGATAGTGTAAGGGTTAGGTAAATGGTTCAAGTAACGAAAAAGTGAAATTTGTGGGTTGTCGCAAATAGTCACTCTCATAGTAGCGAGCTAGGAATGTTAACCCTACAGGCCGTACCTCTTCTCTGTTCTCCCCAGGGCGTGGAGCTTCGTGTTCATCTCCGCTGTTGTATCCATCCTGCAGCTCGTAGGCCCCACTCTGTCCTGGGGAAGGCTGACCGCTGCTGGAATGTCCAGAATGAGCACCTCGGTGCTTCCTTACACTCCTGTGAGGGGGTGACCTATGACGCCTTTTATGGTTGCTGGAAGAATCGTGACTCTCCAAGTCAAACTCAAAGGCAGGGGTGTTGGGAAGGGTCGGATGAAGTTTCTCATCTCTGGAGGTTGAAGGTCCCCACCTGGAGCTAGGCGGAGACGTTCTGCCCCGACTTGCTTTTTCCAGACGAGAATCTACACTTGTTGACGAATGGTGATAGTGTCCGTGCGCGTGCGGATGACTTAAAGCGTGTCCGTGTGCGTGACTGTGCGCGTGAGCGTGTTGATGAGGATGAGGGTGAGGATGTCCCACAACACCCGAATGTGAATGTTGATGTTCCTGATTTTCTGGATCATTCTTGTCTTTCGTCGCTTTTTTCTTGGGTAATATAGTCATGGCGAAAGAACGATGTTCTTAGTTACGTCCTTAAGTGAAAAATACACTTGACTGTTGCAACCGCCAGTCAAAATTCACTCGAAGAAGTGGAGAAAAAAGGCTAAAAGTTTTGACGACGTCAGTTCACTGTTCCTTCGATATGGCGTCCAAGACCATGACGTAAACAATGAAGTATGAGCGCCCTCTGTCAACAAAAGGGGAAGTCATTCGCAAAAACTAGGCTGACTATTCTGGGAAAACCGGTGTAATATACTCCGCTTTGCCTACCCACCTAAAACGCCCCCTCCAAGTTTGTTACTACTACTACTACTACTACTACTACTACTACTACTACTACTACTACTACTACTACTACTACTACTACTACTACTACTACTACTACTAGAGAAAGACTTGGGAATAACTTTTGATCCAGCTTTGAAATTTGATACACATATACAGAAGGTAACCAGTAAAGCTAACCAAGTAATGGGATTAATCAAAAGATCATTTGACTATCTTCATAAAGATATATTTGTTAAATTATACAAGGCTATGGTTCGACCTCGCATAGAATATGGCAACTGTATATGGCATCCTAACCTAAAAAGACAATCAATAATAATTGAAAAAGTTCAGAGAAGAGCCACAAAATTAGTTAAAGCATGTAAAAATATGTCTTACGAGGAACGTTTAAATTTTCTAAAATTACCATCTTTGAAGGGAAGAAGACTTAGAGGGGACCTTATTCAAACCTATAAAATTGTACATAATCTTGATGATATAAATTTCAATGACTTTTTCATCAAATGTACAGTAGACAAAACAAGAAATAGTGATGGTAAATTGTTTCTAAACAGATCAAATACTAATACTGTGTTAAAACTGTCGGAGTGCATTTTAGATGTGTCAATGTACCATTATCAACAATCAGAAATTTAAAAGCAATTAGTTTGTCCTATTTTATCTTTCTTCCCACACTAAAAGGCCGAAACTCCAACAAGATTTCGGGTCCAAATGCTTCACAGCAAAATAGGCACTCCAACTCCCAACAGAATCTGCAAGGGAGAGGGAACCCCAGTGGGTCAATCAGTTCAAGCATCGGACGAAACCCACCGGGACAGCAGCTATATTGCGCATACCTGCAGGAAACTTGCCAACAAGCAGCAAAATGTTGCAACTATGCAAGTCGTCTCGACTTCCCAGGACTGTACCAACCACTTACTGACGCAGTGTCCAGGCACACCGTCAGTCATTGAGCAGGTGACAGCCAATAACATACCTGTTCAGTGTCTATATGACACTGGACTGTCATGCGATGCCATCGTATGTGGATCCTTGGTCCCCGCTTCGACATACACTGGCGACTTAATCTCTCTGCAGGGCCCTGATGCTTCACTCCCCCCATCCACTTTGCCAGTCGCTATCATCAATGTCGACACTAGGTTTGTGAAAGGACCCATCAAAGCAGTGATCATGGAGAGTCCTGTCTATGACCTCATACTTGGATCCCAGTATGTGTTTTTAGGGCGTCCCTTACAACCTGCCATAGTTTCATCAGCCTTCCCCTCTCCCCAAGCCCCAAACCAACTCCCGCCCTCCATCCCAAAGAGCAAATCTCCCATAGCGGGGAGGAAAGATCTCAAAGCGGCAAACAAAATTGCTGCGCAAGCAAATCCAGAGCTTCCCAAGTCCCCAAGTCCACCGCAACTTGGACAATCCTTCCAGAGGAATATCCGCCTTCCAACAACACAAGACCACTCACAACCTGTTGTCATGACCCCATCAGTATCCAAAGCAGTGGAGGCAGAAACTGCATTTCCCACCAGTGGACAACCAGGCGTCATGACTCAGTCTCCTCAGGTGACCGCATCTAAAGGCAACCCTGGACCCGCAAACAACCTCCGACATTATTATCGGGACAGGCCGCCACACACCCAGCCATCACCTACCACTCCCTTTCAACGAGTGGCAGTCAACTTGGTAGGGCCTCTACCTTAACGGAAGAAGATATTCCGGTACATAGTCACCGTGGTCGATGTATGAGGTGCGATGCCATTTTGATCTCTTCTCTTGACGCTAGCCAGATAGCAGCGGCACTCAAAGCCATTTCCCCCCAAATCGGCCTACCAAACCACATCATCAGCAATGATGAGTCCAGGCTCAAGGGGAAACCTGCTATCCTGCACTCAACATCGGGACAGCTCAACACTGGATTGCCACAGGAATCTCAGTCGGAACCCAATCAACTGGTCTCCAACCCACCTGCTCCTTTGAACTCGGTACTGCGACCAGACATTGCACCATTCCGGCCGACCCAGGCTTACCACTAATCTGCCCCGGTCGCCAACGTCGAAAGTGGAGTCGTCGTCCCACAGGAAGATTCCTGTACCAGAATCTTTTCTTTGGGGGGCCTCTGTGATGGAATGTGTCACACGCATCCCACTTTCTCCTCTACCCCCCCCCCCTCCCCCCTACTATTTCACCCCTCCACTCTTTAATCGTATCGGCCAGTCTACCATCCGGTGACAGCACAGAATTCCCCGCCTGCACGCCTGCACGCCTGCACTCGGTGCCTTTTGAAGTAATCTTGACACGACGTGGCAGTCACAGTCGTAGGCATGTGACGTCACTATAAGCATGTGACAGCTGTTTATACTAAGACGCGAGATCTGTAGCGTTCTCTCTTGTCTACTACCCAGCCAATAAAAATACCCAGGAGATTTGAAATAAAGTGGGAAATGCATAGTGGGAGGCAAAACTTATAACCTTCTCTTAGTCTAGTCACAAGCAAACTAAAACCTGGCTGAGTCAACACTGTAGGAACAAACCCTCTGCTGTTACCTGCCAGTAATACTTTTAGCCCAACTCGTAAGTAATATTGAATGTGTTTGGGAGAAACATAATTGCTTTATATTTACATTTGCTTGATTCTATTTTTGATCCAGATCCTATGTTTCAGGTTGAGTAAGTAGTAGAGGTGTTAGTGAAAAGAATTGGTAAATATGCTGGTATAATTATGTGCACATGTTCATTCTTGTGTTTGATTTTGACTTTAACTCTTTTTGGTGCAAGAACCTGATTCTATGCCTACTTTAATTATCCTTTTTATACATATATATGTGTGAAACTACTTGGTTGCAAACTTGCAGCTTTTGGTTTGTTCACTTTGCATTCCTTTCCAAGTGTTGGACTGAGAGTGATATTTGTTGGCTTGATCATAGATTTTGATCAAGCTTGTTACTGAATCATAACAGATGATTCCAGTAAACATTTCATGCTTTATTTCAGTTTGACAACTGAAATTCATGTTATTTTCACAGTGCTATTGTACAAGGGCAGTCTTTTAGCTGGTTGGGATCCACTAATCCCCGCCGGCTGAAGCCCATATCTCTAATCCATAGAGATCTACAACCATATTCTCCTGTGATTCTCAGCAGGGCATCGTGGTCAGGAAGCTTAATCCCTGACTCACAAGCAAGAAGACGGTGTCGCAGCCAAGTTGCCACCGCACCCAGAACCCACGCGGAGACCACGCCTGTGCCGTGCCACCCTGCGTCGCCCCAACCAGGACTACTGGGCGACCTCTCACCTGAAGAGCCAGCCTAGTCCCCGCAGCACTCACTGATCCCGACAGAGGAAACTTAAGCTAAGTCCTTGGGACAATGCAAATCATTCTAACTACCTCGGACACTTGATAATATAAGTGACCCTTCCGGCTTGAGGCTAAACTTTTCAGACAGACAAAAGGCTTGTATAATCCTTTCGGATTTCATTTTTTTCATACATATTTTGTTTTGGCGCCGTTGAGCTGCTTTCTTATTGCTTCATAATCTGTTATGCAGATTTGTGAGTAAATAAAATACAAGTGTACAAATAATTCTGAACCCTTTGGTCAGACTGATGAGAGTGGAAGTTTTGTAATTTTCATGTAAAACCTACTTCTCTCTGTCTGTCATTTAGAGCAAATCTACCACTTGTATTTCCCTCAATCCTACGAGCCAGAACCCGGGCAAAAATATAAATTTATTAGATGAAAAGGGGCCGGGAAAGTTGCTCATCTCCCACACCATAGAGAAGTGGGCTAAAGGAAAATTTTCTCATTGAAAAGTTAACACTTTAAAAGCCTTCCCCTAGAGACAACCTTTAGCTCATTCCCTCGTGACAGAATGGATGATGTCACTCGGACGGTGAACATCTTATAAACTTTATTATACGAGTTACGTCCACAAAAATTGTGTATTACAAACGATCGTTGACAACGTTATGGGTGTTCTAATTTCTACCACCCACCCGCCCCCTCTTCCTTTCTGATTGACGTGATGCCTGTCTGTGCTTCTCTGTCTGTCTCTGTCTCTATCTGTCTCTCTATGTGTCTGTCTCTCTCTCTCTCTCTCTCTCTCTCTCTCTCTCTCTCTCTCTCTCTCTCTCTCTCTCTCTCTCTCGCGCGCGCGCGCGCGCGTGTGTGTGCATGTGTGTGTGTGTGTGTGAGTTGTGTGTGTGTGTGTGTGTTTGGTGCGTGTGTGTGTGTGTGTGCGTGTGCGTGTGTGTGCTTCAGTTCATATCATGATGCAGGTCTCCCTAAAACTGTGTAATACAGTAGTCAAATTCATTTGACAGCTAGGCCACCACAGGGTGAGGCCAACTTATAATAAGAAAGCATTACCATACGGTTTCCAAGTTTGACTGCTAGGTAGCATAAAGGGCAGCTGCTATTCCGGCAAGATGGGCTAAGATCAAATAGTAGAGATGAAAACCCTAACCCTCTCTCTCTCTCTCTCACACACACACACACACACACACACACACACACACACACACACACACACACACACTTACAAATATACATAGAGTCTACAAAATAAAGTCATGCTTCTCCCTGTCCCCTCCCATACACCCAAGGACAAGAGGTTATGAACGTGAGTGAGAAAAGGGCGAAATGGAACTCGCCAAATACAACTCACGTGAGGAGGCACGCGGCATAGATCAAAGAAAGGGCGAGATGGGAAAGGGCCAATCGGGACCTACCCAGGAAAACAGGGGAAGGGCGGCATCAGGGGGTGGGGGTGGGGGTGGAAATGGGGGTGGGGGTTGTACTCCCAGGTACTCAGTCAAGGCTAGTCTTTGAAAGGGCCGTTAATAAAGCGAGAGCAAGAAAACACTCAACTAGGAATAGAGTAAGGGCCCCAAATGCCCGGATGCAAAATGAATCTGTCATAAGCTTTAAAATAAATAACTCGACACAAAATGTTAAAGACTACACTGAATAGAGGATACAATTTTCTATAGTCCTGCTAACTTTGGTCTCGTAATCTCCAAAAAAAAGATAAAGTTATTTGACTTTTAAAAACACTTGAACTGTCCGACGTTAGTCCTCCTGAGGTCCAAAATCTGGACAGTGACACCTACCTCAGCTCAAAATTAAAGCAAATCAACGACTAGTTGATATCAACCAGAAGCATTGAGAAATGAAGAAAATATTAAATCACTGCAGTGTTGTATTTTTGTTTAGAAAAGCATTCTTATTCTGTCCAAGGAAAAGACTTGTAAATGTAATTTGAGTCATTTAGTGTTAGAAGCTTGCATTTGGAACATTATTAATAATTTTCGCTAGGAGCCTTTCTGAGCCATGATTTTTGACACACGGACTGATATTATATCGCTGCATTATTAGGAGGCATCACGTGGTCACAGTACTTTGCCGTTCTATATAGGGAAGACGGGGTAAAAAGCCCATGGGCTGGTAAGAAGCAAATGCCAATTATTTCATGAAATAAAGCAAATTTCAGTCAAATTTGCCCATGAGACGAATGCTAAACATTAACACTCGTCTCATGGGCAAAATGTGACTGAAATTTGCTTTATTTCATGAGATAATTGGCATGGACTTCTTACCCGCCCATGGGCTTTTTACCCCGTCTTACCCTATATAAAAACAAACTACTGTCCGGACTTAGGGCCAGTCCGAAATTTGGGGCCCTTCCTCTACGTTTATAAGCCAGAGAGTGAGATTATCGTCCAATTGATCATGGATCAACGTTTATAAGGCGTTTGCCTTCTTTTTTTTTATACTCGTTAATCGATTATTACAAAGAATTATTTGTAACACAGATCTTGTCATCACTTTGCTGTTATACTGTAAACCGGCTTTTGGACCCGTCTTTCCCCTTGTGTATCTGATGTTGATGATATTTGAGTGATTGGTCAATTTAAACGGCAAGAATAACATTTTGTCAGGATGGATTTCGAGCGGTCCTTTGACCAAGGTATCACCCAAGAACAAGGGCTGGACGGTTGGTTAGGTGTAAGAAATAGAGAGGAAGAGAGTGGACAAACAATCGTAAACAACAATAACAATTCACACGCACGTTGACTCACAATTAACAGTCAAAGGCCATTTAACGTTTCCCAATTATTAATTCAACACCTCTTTCTTTTTTCTCAATTGCAACATTTCTCCAACATTAATTAACAAACAGATTTTTTAAGAAACAAACTCGGCATTGAAAAAGGCTTTGAACGTACAGCACAACAACAACAACAATAACCACACAGAGAGGCCAACTACTGATCTTACAAGATGATGATAAAATGTACGGGTTAGGCTTACAATTTAGAAATAGGCTGATGGAAAGGGATAGATGAACTTATACCTAGTAGCCTTATAAAATATTCCCGTTAGTATTATTTAAATGTTCTTATTTAATTTATGTAATGCAAATTTAGAAAATTAGACTAACTGATGAAAATTTACAGACCCTGGATTCTAGCTTCTTTACTGTTGTTACTATAACGAGTTAGCCTAGACTTTTAATTTGTATGAAATAACTTTGAGTTTATATTCAATAGGCCTATGTTCTTTTTCTATTCTTCTTATGTTTGATGTTATGAAATGTGATACATGTAGAGTACTATTTATTTGTTGGTTTAGTAACGATAGTGTTGATACAACTGGATCAAGGGAGCCTTATTTGTTTTTACTTGACCAGCTATATTACTCTACTATTTTTACCTTGGCTAGGCCGTAGACTACTAGGTCTGTACTCAAACTAATAATAATAGATCTAGTTCAGATTTTTAGCTCCCCGAAAGTGCGAACCGAACGTTCTTATATACAGTTGGGCGGCATCACCCGACCAATCAGATCGCTCGACGACGTATCACTAGGCTACGCCATTATACTTCTTGAATCGACATGGAGGATTGAGTTCTAACATCCAATTTGTGTGAAAAAAGGGAAATTGTGATTTAATTGACTATGACAGAATATGTATACTACATACAGATAATCTGGAATACCTTCTTAAACGGGGAGTACAATTATGTGGTTGTGGAAACAGCTGTGTGTGGTGTAGTGTTGTGTTATAATAACGAAAGTGTTGGCCTCCTGTGCAAACATATTGAATATGGCGTAACCTTTTGGAACTCAAGGTAAGCAACACATAATTCATAATTCCATTAAAAAAATATCAATTCTTCTCACAGGAACAATAAGGCAATAATAATCAAATAAACGGCATCATATTAGACAATGAACACGCATTCAACAATAACTAACCAATAACTCTAAGCAACAGCTAGATCTATCGAGGCTAGGCCTGCAGCACGGCAAGTTAAACATAGGGTGATAAAAACCTACACAAATGTACATTTCCGAGCAAGAGCGACCAAATAAACTCACACGAGAGTAAATTAGAGATATTATGCTACTTTGTTATGACAACAAGTCTGTTCGCTAGTGCTCGCCAGAAACCTAGATAGACAACAAAATATGTAAACATTCATCTTCTGAATGACGCGAAGTACCATTTAGCCGTAAATAGTAGACCAAGTATAACACTTCTAAATAAAACACAATAATAACATTGTAATGAAAAACAAGAGCAGATCCCGGACTAGTATGTAATAACAATAACCATGTAAACAAATAATAGATGAGTAACGACAGCTCTTAGAAAACATGACAATTTGCAGTCAGTTACCGACATCAATTGTGCTGATTTTAACGCTGAGGGTTAGACAATTAAAGTTTATTAAAAACAAGGTTCCGAACAGTAGCGAGCAGAAAAACTTACATAAGAGTAAAGTAGAGATGTTGGACTTTATGAATATGTAAACAAATCTATTCGCAACCGTTCGGAAACTATAAATACAACGATTACAAAAATATAAATTTTATCAATCGCTTAAAATGGCGGCAACAGAATTCAACATGGGGGGTAGGGTTACATAAACATGTATGGAAAATTAAATAAAGAACATAGAGCATTGAAACTTGAATGTTATTAAAGTAGAGATGTTATGCTATTATCCTATGATAATGTTACTAAGCTATAATACATAAAAAATGAAACGACAACGCTAAACGGAATGAGCACTTAGCGATTTGTTGAGAACGTCATCGTTCTGATTTTTACGCACAGGGTTACATAAATAAAGTTAAATTAAAACATGGTTCCGAACAATAGCGAACAGAAAAACTTATACGATAATAAAGTAGAGATGTTGTACTCTTTGGATATGTAAACAAACCCGTTCGCGATTGCTCGGAAACTATAATTATAATGATTCGAAAAAAATATTGATTTTGTGATTAGTTAAAAAATGACGTAGGACGGAACTCAACATAGGGGTAGGGTCACAAGAGCATTTATGAAAAATTAATAAAACAACTTAGAACAATGAAATTTAAATGTAAATGAAGTAGAGATAACGTGCTATAATTCTGTGATAATGTTATTGTGTTTTTATAATAAATAAATAAACGACAACGCTAAACGGAATGAGCACTTAAAGATTTGTTGAGAACGTCATCGTTCCGATTTTTACACTTAGGGTTACATAAATAAAGTTAAATTAAAACATGGTTCCGAACAATAGCGAACAGAAAAACTTATATGATAATAAAGTAGAGATGTTGTACTCTTTGGATATGCAAACAACCCCGTTCGCGATTGCTCGGGACTATAATTATAATAATTCGAAAAATATTGATTTTGTGATTAGGTAAAAAAAATGACGTAGGACGGAACTCAACATGGGGGTAGGGTCACAAGAGCATTATGAAAAATTAATAAAACAACTTAGAACAATCAAATTTAAATGTAAATGAAGTAGAGATAACGTGCTATAATTCTGTGATAATGTTATTATGTTTTTATAAATAAACGCTGAACGGAATGAGCACTTAACGATTTGTTGAGAACGTCATCGTTCCGTTTTTTACGCTTAGGGTTACAGAACTAAGGTTAAATTAAACATGGTTCCGAATAATAGCGAACAGAAACACTTATACGATAATAAAGTATAGATGTTGTACTCTTTGGATATGCAAACAAACCCGTTCGCGATTGCTCGGAAACTATTATTATAATAATCACAAAAACAATAACAATTGTGATGTTAAACTAGATCTAAAACGTCTAGTCTTACGTTTTACTTTCTATGTGACGGCATTAGCCTAGCCACGACAATGAGACTGAAAACATCGATGCAGGCCGAACTTTATTGAACTGAGAAGGAAATAAACTATGCGCTTACAATAACGATGATTAAAAGACTTGTAGTGTTGAAGCCTTATTTATATAAAAAAATATATATAAAAATGGGAGGGTAGAAGAGAGAGAGAGAGAGAGAGAGAGAGAGAGAGAGAGAGAGAGAGAGAGAGTGCAATAAAAAATTATGTAGGTGGTGCATGTATAAGATAGAATAAAGTAAGCACACATGCTTACAATACTTATCTCCAAGTGGGTGATAGTATGAAAAAAAATCTACTTGAAATTTCGGTACAGCCAAAGATACTTAGCTCACGCAAAGACAGAGCATTTAGCTCCCATATTGAAGCCACATTTCGCCGGCATCACTTCCTACCACTCACTCTTTTAGTCTTTATCATGCCAGTCCAGAGGTGTGTGTGCATGTATGCGCGCGCGCGCGCGCGCGCGCGCGCGCGCGCGCGTGTGTGTGTGTGTGTGTGTGTGTGTGTGTGTGTGTGTGTCAGGACTATGAAACAGATAAGCCTACCACTCACTCTTTAGCAAGTCGGTCCAGGGGAGAGTGGCAGGTTTAACATTTGGCTTTGCTCACACTGTGAGCAGTGTAAGCGGCCAGGCTGTGATTAGTCTTTGAGTAAGCTGAATGTTTTTGGTCCAGCCTATGTAAGAGTAGGCCGTTGTGTTTTGGCGGGAACAGATACATGTGTAGTGCCATTCACAAAACAGGAACCCCTTGAAGATCCCCCTCTCTCTGTCTCTGTCACTCTCTTTCTGTTCTCTGTCTCTGCCTCCATCTCTCTCTGTGTGTTATCTCTCTCTCTCTCTCTCTCTCTCTCTCTCTCTCTCTCTCTCTCTCTCTCTCTCTCTCTCTCTCTCTCTCTCTCTCTCTCTCTCTCTTTCTCTCTCAATCTCTCTCAATCACCACCACGCAGACAAGCAAACAAACAAACAAACACCACACAATTATGCTGCTAACTGTTTATTACTGATTTCGAATACATGTACATCATGATATAGATATTATTTGTTTTACTCTCTGACTTTAAAGTCAAACAATGAGTAACGTTTACACGACCAAAACAGCGATATTAGAACAGATTGACAAACAAACAAACAAACAAAAACCTCTGTCTATGGTTTCATCTCTATATTAAACCTAGGCGTCTACGGGTTGATCTCTACGGATTAACCTCCCTTAGGAATTGATCTCTGATTATAATAAACCTAACAGGTAGGATCTCTCTGTGGTAGTAACAGACTGTGCGATTCAGGCCGTGTCCCCTAGTAGGGCTTCTCGCAGACGACTTGGAGGTTAAAGTCACAAGCCCCCATTGCAATGAATCTAGTGTTAGGACTGGCTGCTCCGAAATTTCTGGACATTCCACAGTCGCCCCAATCACCGTCCTTTCCATTTTTCCAGGGGCTGCCCACGGGGCTCTGCTCAGTCCCGTCCATCCACAGGAGTTTGCCGTCCACCCGTTCTATGCCGGCGTGAGACCAGAAATCTGCCGCAAAAAACGGACAATGCTTAAAGACCCACCACGCTCATGCGTGAAAATAAGCTGTTTTCACGTGTTTTCCCTATTGTCGCTGGTAAGAAATCTGAAGAAATCTTCCAAGCATAAGAAGGAAAATACACGTGACGTGGTGGGTCTTTAATTAAGGTCTTTGTTCGCGTGACCATTTGTTCACTCTTCCCCCAGTATAACGCAGTGATATATATATACACAAATCGTTATTATGACCGGCCTAGCACTGTGTTGCCATGGAGAGAGAAAGAGTGAAGAATGTTCACGTGTACAGAGACCTTTAGCTTACCCGTCAACGTTGGGTTCCAATGCATGAAACGGGGCCCTTGTTATTTAGCAGCTTTATCATCGTTCCACCGTCGTCGTTATCAACATCATCATCATCATCATCATCATCATCATCATCATTATTATCATCATCGTCATCTTCATTACCATCATCATCATCATTACCATCATCATTACCATCCTCCTCCTCTTCCTCCTCCTCCTCCTCCTTATCATCATCATCCTCTTCTTCTTCATCATCATCATCATCATCATCATCATCATCATCATCATCATCATCATCATCATCATCATCATCATTACCATCATCATCATCACTCTCGTCATCCTCCTCCTCCTGTTCCTCCTCATTGTTTATATCATCATCATCATCATCATCATCACCATCATCATCATCATCATCATTACTATCATCATCATCACTATCATCGTCGTCCTCCTCTATCCTCCTCATTGTTTTTATCATCATCATCATCACCATCATCATCATTATCATCATCATCTTCATCATCATCATCATCATCATCATCATCTTCTTCTTCTTCTGTTTCACCATCACCACCATCATCATCATGGTTTAAACAAATCTTTATTCATTTCAAAACGTAGTCAAACAGAAAGACGATTAGAGCAACAACAAGCTGGAAGCTTATACCGTGCTCCTTAAATGTACATTACACCATTGATTGAACAGATGGAGACTGCATTCAAACCAAGTAATGCAATAATGAACAAAAGTAAAGGTATTATTAAGCCATATCAATTAGAAACGTATCACAACTGTGAATACAAAAAAGAAGAATTTCTCTGACTTGGACAGTGAGACAGAAAAAGGTTGATCCGTGTAAGCTCAGTGGAAACTGGGGGAGGAGGAGAAGAGCTACACAGACAAGTTTGGAGGTTCGCACATGTGTTGGTCAGCGTGTTCGTTATGCGTTTATGCCCCAGTGCATTTCTAGTTTTGTTCTTTCTTTCTTTAGGTGTCCAGACTTTTCCCACCCGGGCTTTTCACTGGAGTCTCTCAGTGAACTAACTGTACTTACTCAGACCCGGGCCGTGGTCGGTCATGAACTGCATGACGCACACCACATCGTCATAGGTCTTGGTCATGACCATGGTACCTCCTAACCCCTCGCAGTACGCTTTGCCGTCAGCGAAGAGCATGAGAGAGTTGGCCACAAGCAGCTGTCGCCCACACTCCGAGGACGAGAACGCGGCGGTGTAGCCCGTAACTGTAACACACGTAACGCAGCGTTACACGCCTCTGTTGTAGCACACGTAATGCAGCGTGGTACGCCTCCGTTGTAACACACGTAACGCAGGGGTACATGCCTCAGTTGTAAGAGACCTAACACAGCGTTACACGCCTCTGTTGTAGCATACGTAA
Organism: Phymorhynchus buccinoides; assembly: GCA_017654935.2. Classification (NCBI taxonomy): domain Eukaryota; kingdom Metazoa; phylum Mollusca; class Gastropoda; order Neogastropoda; family Raphitomidae; genus Phymorhynchus; species Phymorhynchus buccinoides. The sequence continues at coordinate 10,857,681 of CM065696.1, read as the reverse complement.
CGCAGGGTTACATGCCTCTGTTGTAGCACACGTAACGCATGGTTACATGCCTCTGTTGTAGCACACGTAACGCAGCGTTACACGCCTCTGTTGCAACACACGTAACGCAGGGTTACATGCCTCCGTTGTAACACACGTAACGCAGGGTTACATGCCTCAGTTGTAAGAGACCTAACACAGCGCTACACGCCTCTGTTGTAGCACACGTAACGCAGCGTTGCACACACCTCCGTTGTAACACATGTAACGCAGTGTTACAAGCCGTCGTTGTAGCACATGCAACGCAGCGTTACACGCTTCTGTTGTAACACGCGTAAAATAGTTGTTACATACCTCAGTTGTTAGAGACCTAACGCATGATACATCTGCGCTCATAATTAACAGGAAACTGTCTGAGCGACTGAAGAAGAATTCAATGGAATGCTACGAGGTATATCTAGGTTACTGCCACTATGCCACAAGCTGGAGTCGCTAATATAGATATAAAAATGGACACAATTGCTTAGAGAGCCTTAGTCGTTGAATATGGGAAGACCATTTTTTTTAGCACCCAGTAAAATTGTTTCATCCACTTGATGTTCCTTTGATAAAAACAGCTCACTACAATGTCAGAGTGTTGCTGGATTTATTTGATATACCCAACCCAATGTGTCAGTGTTGCTATAATTCTATAAATCTTTGATAAAAACCAACTCACTACAAGTGTCCAAACAGTGTAATGTTGGATTTAATTGTTAAAACCAATTGACCAACAACACATATACATCCAAGTGAGGTAAACAGAAATAACGGCAGCAACAAGCTTGAAGCTTATAATTTGCCTACTCAAAATGTAGTCTCTGATATGGCGGCTGGCAAACACAGACAAAAACATATTATAATATTTAAGAAAACAAACAAAAGTCAATTTAAAATATTAAGAGGAAAAACAGTAAAACAAAACAGGATACATTCATGATCGTATTACTCAAAATACTTGTAGCGGTGCCATAGCCGATGAGGTGCAACCGAGGCGTGGTTACCGCTACACCTATCTGTATTAATATTAAAAAATCGGGACTTTACTGGTTTCGTACTGCCTCCGGGCATTGCCTCCAGTATTGTTCCCACCATATTTGTATTTACAAATGTCCCATATGTGTCTGATTCAGACCAAGAGGACGTAAAACACCATTTTCGTCGTTCATGATCGTTGTTGACAGAAAGTAGTTAAACATATGAGAATATATCTACAGCAAACTGATGGAATCTCGTTCAAGATATGAAAGCTAAAGAGAGAAGAGAAAACAACAACAATAGGAAGGATGATGGGGAACACCAACAGGGCGTTTTGTGACAAAATAATATGCCCTGCGACACTCTGTGACAACCAACTCAATGTGCGAGTGTTGCTATGATTCTATAATAAAACCAAATCGCTACAAGTATCAAAGAAGTGTGTTGCTATAATTCTTTGATAAAACCAACTCACCACAAGTAACAAAGCCGTGTGCTGCTATAATTATTTAATAACACCAACTCACCACAAGTAACAAAGCCATGTGTTACTATAATTCTTTGATAAAACCAACTCACCACAAGTAACAAAGCCGCGTGGTGCTATAATTCTTTGATAAAGCCAACTCACCACAAGTAACAGCCGTGTGTTTCTATAATTATTGAATAAAACCAACTCACTACAAGAGCCGTCTTCACAGACAGCATCGGTCACACATTCGTCGTTCCCGGCACACCCTTCACCCCCAACGGGGATCCCTGAACAAACATGCATTGAAAGGGTCAGTGTCTTCTTGATATGACCCCTGATAGGGTATCTCTACCCCCTTAATTGATATGAACCCTGATAGGGTATCTCTACCCCCTTAATTGATATGACCCCTGATAGAGTATCTCTACCACCTTAATTGATATGATCCCTGATAAGCCGGCCATCTCCACCCCTTAATTGATATGATCCTGGTAGGGCATCTCTACCCCCTTAATTGATATGATCCTGATAGGGTATCTCTACCCCCTTAATTGATATGATCCTGGTAGGGCATCTCTACCACCTTAATTGATATGATCCCTGATAAGCCGGCCATCTCCACCCCTTAATTGATATGATCCTGATAGGGTATCTCTACCACCTTAATTGATATGATCCCTGATAAGCCGGCCTCTGCACCCCTTAATTGATATGATCCTGATAGGGTATCTCTACCCCCTTAATTGATATGATCCTGATAGGGTATCTCTACCACCTTAATTGATATGATCCCTGATAAGCCGGCCTCTGCACCCCTTAATTGATATGATCCTGATAGGGTATCTCTACCCCCTTAATTGATATGATCCTGGTAGGGCATCTCTACTAGAGTTGAGAACCGGTTCAAAAATCCGAACCGGTTTTTAAACCGGTTTTCCATCTTCGAACCGGTGTTGTCGAACCGGTTTTTTTAACCAGTACTCGCATCACTAGTTTCACCTATGCAAACACATATTTATTTGTCAGAATATTCACACACACGCACGCACGCGCACACATACACACACACAATAAAGAAACTTATGACACACACACTCAACTCGATCAACACTCAGTCAATACAAAGTCAAAGCCATACACCACCACAAACTAGAAACAGCTACTCTTGGTTTGCAAACACCCAATCTTCGCTGAGAATTAGTATTGTTTTTCGAAAAGAATGCGTTATTCTAAGAAAAAACTTACTTTCAGTGTGCAGTTAAAAAAACCGGTTCAGAGCAACTCGAACCGGTTTTTCGAACCGCGAAAGTTTAGCACCGTTTTTTCGGTTCAAACCGGTTTTTCCCCCCCCACCTCTAATCTCTACCCCCTTAATTGATATGAACCATGATAGGGCATCTCTACCCCCTTAATTGATATGACACCTGATAGGGCATCTCTACCCCCTTAATTGATATGAACCATGATAGGGCATCTCTACCCCCTTAATTGATATGACACCTGATAGGGTATCTCTACCCCCTTAATTGATATGACACCTGATAGGGCATCTCTACCCCCTTAATTGATATGACACCTGATAGGGCATCTCTACCCCCTTAATTGATATGACACCTGATAGGGCATCTCTACCCCCTTAATTGATATGATCCTTGATAGGTCATCTCCACCCCTTAATTGATATGACACCTGATAGGGCATCTCTACCCCCTTAATTGATATGACACCTGATAGGGCATCTCTACCCCCTTAATTGATATGACACCTGATAGGGCATCTCTACCCCCTTAATTGATATGACCCCTGATAGGGCATCTCTACCCCCTTAATTGATATGAACCATGATAGGGCATCTCTACCCCCTTAATTGATATGACACCTGATAGGGCATCTCTACCCCCTTAATTGATATGAACCATGATAGGGCATCTCTACCCCCTTAATTGATATGACACCTGATAGGGCATCTCTACTCCCTTAATTGATATGATCCTGATAGGCCATCTCTACCCTCTTAATTGATATGACCCCTGACAGGGTATCTCTACCCCCTTAATTGATATGACACCTGATAGGGTATCTCTACCCCCTTAATTGATATGATCCTGATAGGCCATCTCTACCCCCTTAATTGATATGACCCCTGACAGGGTATCTCTACCCCCTTAATTGATATGACCGCTGATAGGGTATCTCTACCCCCTTAATTGATATGACCGCTGATAGGGTATCTCTACCCTCTTAATTGATATGACCCCTGATAGGGTATCTCTACCCCCTTAATTGATATGACCCTGATAGGGTATCTCTACCCTCTTAATTGATATGACCCCTGACAGGGTATCTCTACCCCCTTAATTGATATGACCCCTGACAGGGTATCTATACCCCCTTAATTGATATGACCCCTGATAGGGTATCTATACCTTGACTCCTGACACCTGATAGGGTATCTCTACCCTGACCCCTGACAGGGAATCTCTACCCCCTTAATTGATATGACACCTGATAGGGTATCTCTACCCCCTTAATTGATATGACCCCTGATAGGGCATCTCTACCCCCTTAATTGATATGACACCTGATAGGGCATCTCTACCCCCTTAATTGATATGACACCTGATAGGGCATCTCTACCCCCTTAATTGATATGACACCTGATAGGGTATCTCTACCCCCTTAATTGATATGACACCTGATAGGGTATCTCTACCCCCTTAATTGATATGAACCCTGATAGGGCATCTCTACCCCCTTAATTGATATGACACCTGATAGGGTATCTCTACCCCCTTAATTGATATGACACCTGATAGGGTATCTCTACCCCCTTAATTGATATGACCCCTGATAGGGCATCTCTACCCCCTTAATTGATATGACCCCTGATAGGGTATCTCTACCCCCTTAATTGATATGAACCATGATAGGTCATCTCCACCCCTTAATTGATATGACCCCTGATAGGGTATCTCTACCCCCTTAATTGATATGACACCTGATAGGGCATCTCTACCCCCTTAATTGATATGAACCCTGATAGGGCATCTCTACCCCCTTAATTGATATGAACCCTGATAGGGCATCTCTACCCCCTTAATTGATATGACACCTGATAGGGTATCTCTACCCCCTTAATTGATATGAACCCTGATAGGGCATCTCTACCCCCTTAATTGATATGACACCTGATAGGGCATCTCTACCCCCTTAATTGATATGACACCTGATAGGGTATCTCTACCCCCTTAATTGATATGATCCTGATAGGCTATCTCTACCCCCTTAATTGATATGAACCCTGATAGGTCATCTCCACCCCTTAATTGATATGACACCTGATAGGGTATCTCTACCCCTTTAATTGATATGACCACTGACAGGGCATCTCTACCCCCTTAATTGATATGATCATGATAGGCCATCTCTACCCCCTTAATTGATTTGACCCCTGACAGGGTATCTCTACCCCCTTAATTGATATGACCTCTGATAGGGTATCTCTACCCCCTTAATTGATATGAACCCTGATAGGTCATCTCCACCCCTTAATTGATATGACACCTGATAGGGTATCTCTACCCCTTTAATTGATATGACCACTGACAGGGCATCTCTACCCCCTTAATTGATATGATCATGATAGGCCATCTCTACCCCCTTAATTGATTTGACCCCTGACAGGGTATCTCTACCCCCTTAATTGATATGACCGCTGATAGGGTACCTCTACCCCCTTAATTGATATGACCGCTGATAGGGTACCTCTACCCTCTTAATTGATATGACCCCTGATAGGGTAACTCTACCCCCTTAATTGATATGACCGCTGATAGGATATCTCTACCCTCTTAATTGATATGACCCCTGACAGGGTATCTCTACCCCCTTAATTGATATGACCCCTTACAGGTTATCTCTACCCCCTTAATTGATATGACCCCTGATAGGGTATCTCTACCCTGACTCCTGACACCTGATAGGGTATCTCTACCCTGATCCCTGACAGGGAATCTCTACCCCCTTAATTCATATGACCCCTGACAGGGCATCTCTACACCCTTAATTGATATGACCCCTGACAGGGCATCTCCAGCCCCTTAATTGATATGACCCCTGACATGGCATCTCTACCCCCTTAATTGATATGACCCCTGACAGGGCATGTCTACCCCTTAAATGATAAAAACAACTCACTACAATCGCCAGCATCACAGACAGCACCGATCACACAGTCATCATCCCCGGAACATCCCGACTTTCCAACAAGGATTCCTGGAGAAAAACAATACAGTGGAACATCTCTTATAAGATCTTCAAAACATCATCCAAAACGAGGTCTTGTAAGGGAGGGGTCTTATAAGCGAGGTAATTTTAATACGCACAAAACAAGGACAATGTCTCAGAGAAGTAGGTCTTATATGGCAGGGAGTCTTATAAGGGAGGTTCCACATGTAATGGGCATAACAGTTCTCATTTGTTTTTAACCAAGCGAAGCTGGTCATGTTTTCGGTGACGTTCGTCTGTTTGTTCCCGTCTAGCAGACTACCTCTCTATGTAAGTTGCCATGATAATGTTTGAACGGAGGGCCCTCAAATTTTGCATGCTGGATAAGTAGCAAGGACGTCTAGGCCAAGTTCGAACGTTGTAACACTACACAACTCCGCTGTAACACACGTAACGCAGAGTTTAACACCTCTGTTTTAACACACGTAACGCAGCTACACGCCTCAGATGTAACGCTAATAACGCAGCGTTACACTCCCTAGTTATAGCACACCTAGGCAGGGTTCCTGAAAACGTAGAGATTGTTCGTATTTACGCACTGGACCTCTCTCCCTAGAATCTGAAGCCATGCGTTACATTAGATTTACCCTTTATAATGTCACGTAGGTGATGTGATGACGCATTGAAAGAATGATTCGGGCGTTAACACAGTCGTTACTTTTAAGTAACTAAGGACGATGCACGTATTTCAATGCTATCCCCCCGTGGGGATACCGGGGGGTCTTTTGCATAATAGTATCCCCACCTTCTGGAATTTCTGTCTACATACCCTGTAAATATTTACTAAATATTTGTACATACATTCTTTTAAATTAAATAAGGGCCAAATTTGTTTTTTTATGAATAAAATAAAAGTTTGAATTTTTAAACTCTGTAGCCCTTAAATTTTAATCACAGAGGGAGATTTTGTTTCGTTGGGTGCCAGACAACAAAAGAATTTTACATTAAAATTTTACATTATATAGTTAATTTAACCAGTGCCATCTGACACAAAGAACTATTTTATGAATTTTAAATCTTTTCAAGTAAATAACAGACTTGCGCTTTTTAGAATTCCCCTTCCACATTTTATGTACCGTCCACGTCTTTGTATTGTCTTTATGTCCGGTTCTGGTTTATGTTTTAGTTTCTCATACTAACCCAATACAAATGTCCCCTATGTGCCTTCCCAGGTCGAGAGGACGTAAAGCCCTAAATTTCGTTCGTTTGTGGAATTGCTGTGCTTTACTTCCTCTAATCTGACACTTTCTTTGACTCTGCCTTTTCCCTTTGCTTGCTGTCATCTACTATCTTTCTGCCTTTCTGGTCCATTCTAGTGCCTTATTTTTCAAGAAGCACTTTCAAAAAGATACCTCCAGCCGAAGGCAGACATGCTGGGCCTAATTATTTCTTACTTAGACGCATAACGGCAGCATGACGCATCTGCGCTCATCGTTGACAGGAGATTGTTTGAGCGACTGAAGAAGAATTCAATGGAATGCTACGAGGTATATCTAGGCTACTGCCACTATGCCACAAGCTGGAGTCGCTAATCTAGATGTAGTAAAAATGGACACAATTGCTTAGAGAGCCTTAGTCGTTGAATATGGGAAGACCATTTGTTTTAGCACCCAGTAAAATTGTTTCATACACTTGATGTTCCTTTGATAAAAACAGCTCATTACAATGTCAGAGTGTTGCTGGATTTATTTGATATACCCAACCCAATGTGTCAGTGTTGCTATAATTCTATAAATCTTTGATAAAAACCAACTCACTACACGTGTCCAAGCAGTGTAATGTTGGATTTATTTGTTAAAACCCATTGAACAACAACACATACACATCCAAGTGAGGTAAACAGAAATAACGGCAGCAACAAGCTTGAAGCTTATAATTTGCCTACTCAAAATGTAGTCTCTGATATGGCGGCTGGCAAACACAGACAAAAACATATTATCATATTTAAGTAAATAAACAAAAGTCAGTTTTAAAATATTAAGAGGAAAAACAGGAAAACAAAACAGGATATATTCATGATCGTTGTTGAGAGAAAGTAGTTAAACATATGAGAATATATCTACAGCAAACTGATGGAATCTCGTTCAAGATATGAAAGTTAAAGAGAGAAGAGAAAACAACAACAATAGGAAGGATGATGGGGAACACCAACAGGGCGTTTTGTGACACAATAATACGCCCTGCGACACTCTGTGACAACCAACTCAATGTGTGAGTGTTGCTATAATTCTATGATAAAATCAACTCGCTACAAGTGTCAAAGCAGTGTGTTGCTATAATTATTTGATAAAACCAACTCACTACAAGTGTCAAAGCAGTGAGTTGTTTTAATTATTTGATAAAAAACAACTCACCACAAGTAACAAAGCCGTGTGTTGCTACAATTATTTGATACAACCAACTCACTACAAGTAACAAAGCAGCATGTTGCTATAATTATTTGATATAACCAACTCGCTACAAGTGTCAAAGCAGTGAGTTGTTTTAATTCTATTATAAAACCAACTCCTACAAGTGTCAAAGCGGCGTGTTGCTATAATTCTTTGATAAAACCAACGCACTACAAGTATGAAAGCCGTGTGTTGCTATTATTATTTGATACAACCAACTCACTAGAAGTAACAAAGCCGTGTGTTGCTATAATTATTTGATACAACCAACTCACTAGAAGAAACAAAGCCGTGTGTTGCTATAATTATTTGATAAAGCCAACTCACCAAAAGTAACAAAGCCGTGTGTTGCTATAATTATTTGATAAAACAAACTCACCAAAAGTAACAAAGCCCTATGTTGCTATAATTATTTGATAAAACCAACTCACCAAAAGTAACAGAGCCGTTCACTACAAGTAACGAAGACGTGTGTTGTCATAATTATTGAATAAAACCAACTCACCACAAGTACCAAAGCCGTGTGTTGCTATAATTATTTGATAAAACCAACTCACCACAAGTACCAAAGCCGTGTGTTGCTATAATTATTTGATAAAACCAACTCACTACAAGTGTCAAAGCAGTGAGCTGTTATAATTCTTTGATAAACCCAACTCACCGCAAGAAACAAAGCAGTGTGTTGCTATAATTATTTGATAAAACAAACTCACTACAAGTAGCGAAGCCGTGTGTTGCTATAATTATTGAATAAAACCAACTCACTACAAGAGCCGGCTTCACAGGCAGCATCGGTCACACAGTCGTCGTTCCCGGCACACCCTGCCCCACCAGCGGGGATCCCTGAAAAATCGTGCAGTGAAAGGGTCAGTGTCTTCTTGATATGACCCCTGATAGGGTATCTCTAGCACTTTAATTGATATGACCCCTGATAGGGTATCTCTACCCTCTTAATTGATATGACATCTGATAGGGTATCTCTACCCTCTTAATTGATATGACCCCTGATAGGGTATCTCTACCCTCTTAATTGATATGACCCCTGACAGGGCATGTCTACCCCCTTAAATGATAAAAACAACTCACTACAATCGCCAGCATCACAGACAGCACCGGTCACACAGTCATCATCCCCGGAACATCCCGACTTTCCAACAAGGATTCCTGGAGAAAAACAATACAGTGGAACATCTCTTATAAGACCTTCAAAAAATCATCCAAAATGAGGTCTTGTAAGGGAGGGGTCTTATAAGGGAGGCAATTTTAATGGGTACAAGAGAAGGGCAATGTCTCAGAGAAGTAGGTCTTATATGGGATGGAGTCTTGTAATGGGAGGTCTTATAAGGGAAGTTCCACATGTAATGGGCATAGAGTTCTCATTTGTTTTTAACCAAGCGAAGCTGGTAATGTTTTCGGTGACGTCCGTCTGTTTGTTCCCGTCTAGCAGACTATCTCTCTATGTAAGTTGCCATGATAATGTTTGAACGGAGGGCCCTCAAATTTCGCATGCTGGATAAATAGTAAGCATCAAATATCAAAGCAGTGAGCTGCTATAATTATTTGAAACCAACTAAAAGTGAGTTGTTAAATTCATAAACCCACAAGTGTCAAAGCGGTGTGTTGCTATAATTATTTGATAAAACCAACTCACCTCAAGTAACAAAGCCGTGTGTTGCTATAATTATTTGATAAAACCAACTCACCTCAAGTAACAAAGCCGTGTGTTGCTATAATTATTTGATAAAACCAACTCACCTCAAGTAACATAAGCCAACTCACCTCAAGTAACAAAGCCGTGTTGCTATAATTATTTGATAATTATTTGATAAAAATGCAACTCACTACAAGTAACACAAATCCGTTATATTCTTTGACACATAAGCATGCAAGTACTCAAAGACATATTTTCTTTTATTTGCATCAAGTGATGTTTAGTATACTAAAAACCCGAAAATGTGAAAATTGTGAAGCAAATGAAACAACCACATACTCTTAAAGTTAATGTCACTGCAAATAGCGCCTTCTGAGCAGGACACCTGAAAAATCGTGCAGTGTCATCTTAGTGAACTTACGCAATCACTGAAATTACCCCCTTCATCATTGAAAGTTCGTCGAAATGACAATTAATCTATGACCTGTGATTGCAGTGTAAAAATAATATGTCATTGTATATCAGCAAATTCCAGATTCATGGATATGCAAGATCAAAATAGCTCACGACTTTCTAACTTGGAGAACTATATTATTTGTGGATGAGTGGGATTTTCTTGCTAGCAATTTTGATGTTGTCTCGCTTCTTCGTTGCGTGTTTGATTTCATGACTGAGGTAAAGTAACATATATCCGTATTAGGATTAGTGTGAAGTTCCAATAGTGTTAGTGTTGCTAACTTGTAACTCACCTCAATAACCAGCCGTGATAATTTATTTTGATAAATAACATGAGTTGCTATAATTAATAAGTGGACATTGTTGTCATAATTATTGAATACAAATAATGTGTTGAACTGATATTGGGAGACCACAATCGCATTCTACATCTTTACAAAATTTGGTCCTCCACGAGTTTCAATCGAATTTTGTAGATAAGGCTAGATAAAGATCTTGAACATAATAAATATCTTAGATTTTGAAGGAAGCTTTTCATTATATATACTATTTTCTAACATTGAATTTATTTCGTGTTTTTCTAGTTTTATTGAACAATCTGACGATTTTCTATCTCTACCCCCTTAATTGATATGACTCCCTGATAGGGTATCTCTACCCCCTTAATTGATATGACCCCTGATAGGGTATCTCTACCCCCTTAATTGATATGACCCCTGATTTATTTCGTGTTTTTTCTAGTTTATATCTCTCTACCCCCTTAATTGATTGAACCCTATCTCTACCCCCTTAATTGATATGACCCCTGATAGGGTATCTCTACCCCCTTAATTGATATGACCCCTGATAGGGTATCTCTACCCCCTTAATTGATATGACCCCTGATAGGGTATCTCTACCCCCTTAATTGATATGACCCCTGATAGGGTATCTCTACCCCCTTAATTGATATGACCCCTGATAGGGTATCTCTACCCCCTTAATTGATATGACACCTGATAGGGCATCTCTACCCCCTTAATTGATATGATATGACCCCTGATAGGGTATCTCTACCCCCTTAATTGATATGACCCCCTTACCCCCTTATTTGATATGACCCCTGATAGGGTATCTCTACCCCCTTAATTGATATGACCCCTGACAGGGTATCTCTACCCCCTTAATTGATATGACCCCTGACAGGGCATCTCTACCCCCTTAATTGATATGACCCCTGGTTATCTCTACCCCCT
>CM065696.1:10838694-10841194 GCA_017654935.2 Phymorhynchus buccinoides | reverse complement strand
AGACAGACAGACAGACAGACATAGAGATAGACAGACAGACAGACAGACAGACAGACAGACAGGTATCACAAGACTGGTCGTCCGCGCAGACCCTGTGACACCGCTGACAGCTCTCCCCTAGACCAGCCTCTAGCGCTGTTTGACACACAGACACACAGACAGGCAGATAGACCACATACAGACAGACATAGAGATAGACAGACAGTGACAGACTGACAGACAGACAGACATAGAGATAGACAGACAGACAGACAGACAGATAGGTAGACATACAGTGGCAGACAGACAGACTGACAGACTGACAAACAGACAGACAGACAGATAGGCAGACAGACAGACAGACAGACAGACAGACAGCTAGTCAGACAGACAGACAGATAGACTAGCGGAGCACACACAGGCAGAGACAGAGAGATATGCAGCAGACACCCTATAGCAATCCCCACAGCTCTCTCGGGGCACCCACTAGCTCTGTATAACAGAGGGGCATGCAGACAGACAGATGCACACACACACACACACACACACACACACACACACACACACACACACACACACACACACACACACACACACACACACACACTCAAACACACACACACTTACACACACTTACACTTACACACACACACACACACACACACACACACACACTTACACACATACACACACACACACACACACACACACACACACACACACACACACACCCACACACAGCAGTGATACCAATTTAAAGATTATCCATCGTATGTACAAAAAGCAATACAAATAATCTTGTTAAAATCAAGCTCACTTCAAGCTCACTGACCATTGAAGACTACAAACAACTAGATATACTAATTTTTCAAGACAGACTTTTCCTCAAAAAGGCAATCTGCATGCATAATATTGTCAACGGAAATGCTCCAAAAAAGATAGCAGACAAAGTTAAGACAAACACAAGCAGACACACCCATTTGCTATCATCCCCTCGACCAAATAATAATCTATTCAAATCTAGTCTCCTCTATTCGGGTGGAGATTGATGGAACAAATTACGTTCCAATTTAAAAAAAAAACCCATAGCGAACAAGAACTCTTTCAAGAAAACAATGATATTATATCTCTTTAACAGAACATAATCTCTCTCCAGATGTAGTTTCTTCTTATTTGAAATGAGGGTCAACATAGAGAAAATGTGTTGATATGCGAATGTGATGTTATAATTAAGAATCGATGTATATATTGTATATATTGTACATAATATGTTACTCTCCCACTCCCCACCCTCTTCCCTGTTTTTGTAACTTGTTTGTTTCTTTGTTTATTTCCCCCTCTTTTCCCCTTTCTTTATTGTTTACCACTTTGGAATCTTTACTTCCTTCAGTTTTTTTTTTTAATTTTACGGATGGCTTGATGAAAAAAAAGTATATTATTTGCTTATTCAATGTTCCATCTGGAAATAAAATTTTGACTTGACTTGACACACACACACGACACACACACACACATACACACACACACACACACACATACACACACACACACACACACACACACACACACACACACACACACACACACACACACACACACAGACAGACAGACAGATGTGTAGAGAAAGAGAGAGGGGATGATGAAAGACGAAGAATGGGAGAATGGGAATTAAAGAGAGAGCCAAAGAGAGAGAGAGAGAGATCAACGACGATCAACGAAAATTTAATGATCAAGGCCATCTGCCCATGTCATATAGGGAAAAGGGGGAGGGGAATACATAAAAAGAGAAGAAAAAAGAAAAAAAGAAAGAAAAAAAGCAATAAATAGGATACATATAAGTTATCAAAACGGTTATCAAATCAACATAATTATTACTAAACATGGAACAACATTATACCATTGCAGTAGCAACAGTCTAAAAACACACACAAGTGCGGAATGGACAACTTCGTTAATAAGAATAACCGTGTATTACGTTAAATATAGTGGAAGGGAGTTGAAAGGGAGGGGTAAAGATGGACATTCAAGTATTAGATGAATTTCTAAGCTCAAATGCTTTGGAAATAAAATTTGCAAGACTAAACGTGTGTTTAGGGCTTGCTAAGAGCATCGACATTTTAAATTTCGTGGGATTAGTGAAAAATGTTGTGGGCAAGAACATCTTTCGTAGAGCATTATATTTGGGACAAATAAGAAGAAAATGGTATTCAGATTCGTTAGTGTTGGAACAAAAGGGACAACTGTGATCTGTTTGGGCTTTTGAAAAGCGAAAACGGTGTGGTTTTAGACATGACACACCTAGTCTGAATCTAATTATTGAGAGAGAGAGAGAGAGAGAGAGAGAGAGAGAGAGAGAGAGAGAGAGAGAGAGAGAGAGAGAGAGAGAGAGAGAGAGGAGAAGGAGAACGAGAACGAGACAGACAAACAGACAGAGGTCTTACAGCATTGGTCAGAGACACATTTTGCCCCCTGGAAACAGTCACCGTCCACCGCACACTTCAGGCCAGGGAGCGCCTCTGCG
>CM065696.1:10818694-10833694 GCA_017654935.2 Phymorhynchus buccinoides | reverse complement strand
GGGCTATTAGCAAGGAGCTTAGTTTCTAACCACCCCATGAAAAGGTTTGCAACAGAGGGGGCCATAGGAGTTCCCATTGCAGTACCAGAAACTTGATGGTATGTTTTCCCTTCGAATATGAAGTAATTGTTTTGCAGAATGTGGTTCATGATGTCAAGGACTGTCTGCGTGGGAGGTAAGTCGGGGTCGTCAGTCAGTCGAAGGTAGTGTTCTACTGCGTCGTTCAGGTCTGGGTGGGGTATGTTGGAGTACAGTCCCACAACGTCAATAGTCACAAGAGTCACGTTATGGAATGGGCCGTGTTGGAGGTTCCAGTCATTAATGGTTTTGAGGAAATGGGTCGAGTCTTGGATGTAGCTGGGGAGGGAAGAGACTGTGTCACGTAACCAGTGGTCTACCAAAGCAGAGAGTTTTTCGGTTGGTCCTCCCACCCCTGACACTATAGGTCTACCTGGAGGCTGTTGTAAGGACTTATGGATCTTGGGTAGGTGGTAAAACAGGGGTGTCCTAGCCGCTCTAGGGTCAGTGAGGGCCCACTTGTGCGTTGTAGTATCTATGATGCCTTTAGTCAAAAGATCATTAACAACTGCGTTGGATTTCGTAACTATCTGGGAGGTGGGGTCTTTGTTTACTACTTCATAGTGGGCTGTATTGTCTAACAAGCGATTAGCTTCACTAATGTAGTCACCTGTGTTTTGCACCACTACCTTCCCTCCCTTGTCAGCCACACTTATCCGGATGGATCTGTCCATTACCTGTTGGCGAAGTTCATGAACTGCTTTCCGTTCTGGTTGAGATACATTGTAATATTTAGCTTTTTCTGCTTTAAAGTTCTCAACACGATTTTGTAGAGTGTCACAGAAAATGTCCAGTTCTTTTTCTCTCCCTTTGGGTGGTACGAACCCGGTTGGCTTGTAGAACTTTGGTGCTGGGGGCTGCGAATCTGGCGGGGCGTCAGGGTCGTAGAACAGCTCCTTGAGGCGCAGTTTCCTGCACCCCTCTGCTACGTCTTCACACAGCTGGTCGTGATCAAGGGTGCGGGGTGTCGGGCAGAATTTTGGACCCAGGGATAACACATGGTATTGTTCATCTGTTAACAGCTGGTCTGAAAGGTTAACCACAAACTGTCTGTCGGATTCAAGTTTAGTACTGGTTGGCATGCCCTGAAGGTTCTTTTTGAATCTTCTGTTTCTGGGTTTGGAATTGACAGAGGGATTGGGCGTTGGTCCGGGTTGTGGTTCATCCTGAAGGGTTTTCTCTCTCTATATATCTCTCTCTCTCTCACATAGGCATGCACACACGTAGCCTACACACACACACGCACACATACATACATACACACACACACACACATGCGCACGCACACACACACACACACAACACGCACACACGCCACACGCACACGCACGCACACACACACACACACACACACACAACACATACACAGAGTGGTGAACTTACTACATATACTGGTATTACACAGAGGTACCATCGCACGCGCACATGCACACACACACACACACAACACACACACACACAACACACACACACACACACACGCACACACGCACACACACACACACACACACATAATGCACACACGCACACACACACACACACACACACACACCACACACACACCACGCACACGCACACACACACACACACACACCACACACACACACGCACACTCACACGCACACACACACACACACACACACATCAGTGTAACACTTACTACAGTCACTGTTGTCACAGAGAGGTCCCATATCACAATGGTCACACCCAACAACCACGCTTTGTCCTAAGACAAAAACATAACAAATCATCACTAATATTTTCATAATAAATACAAAAACTAAAAACTAGAAAACGTGCATATTGAATGAGATGACACCAATTGGCGCCAGGCTATTGAGAAAACCATTAAGATTTACTACGTCCAGCTCCCGCACCCCCCCCCCCCCCCCTCCCCCTTTCTGTTTCTGATGTGCTTTCTCCTTTTTCAACTATTATAAGCTTGATTCGCTCCCCTTGGACTGATGTTGTTTTGGATTCTGCGACCTGAACAAGTCAGGTTGTGGCTGCGAGTTGGGACTCGAAATGAGAGGCGTGGGAGCAACACCAGATGATGGGGAAAAAAAAAGAAAAAAAAAGAAAAGAAAGAAAGTAAATAAAAATAAACATAACACAATGCAACACGAATTCAAATCGGTAGATTACATTTCATTACAATACAATACAACACGATACGATGTAATACAAACAACAAGAACAACATACAGTACAAAGACATCAAGCACAACACAGTCTCACCACACATGTAGCCCATACAGTCGCGGAAGGCAGACAGGGAGTCCCCAGCCACTCCCCCCGCTCCAGGGTCCTGCAGGCATTTGGCTTTGCCAGCGTCCAGGTATGTCTGGCAGTAGGCTGCTGCAGTCTGCCGGGTGGGTCCGCATGTCGCGTAGATTGTGCTTATCACGTCTTGGCACACAGCACTGAAACAAAGACATTAAAGTATTGATCCATTCATCCCATCCATCCATCCATCCATTTATCCATCCATCCATGGTTGATGGTCATAACAAAATTATGCAGGCAGACCTGGGTCATCCTTTTTTTGGAGGATGAACCTGGGTCTGTCTCAATGTGGCTGTCGCTAATGCTTTGCTAGGCGAATTGGTGCCGAACATAACTTTGGTGAAGGGAGTTAATTACAGAGAGTCACATTTCCTTACTTCACAATTGATCCGTCGCTGAAAGAAAGAACACGGACAATTAATATTATCTCAAATAAAAAACACGACCACAAATACAGCACAAATAAGCATACAACAAATAGGTGAACTCATTCCCATACATCAATGAAACAAAGAGAGTATGGACCTATAGATATACCACAAAGAGAGGGGGGGGAGGAGAGACGATTAATGCACCACGAAAACAAAACTCGGTTCATTAATGCATCGCTTGAAAAACAACAACCCACAGACCATTGTTGCTGCTGTTGTCGTTGTTGTACCCTGGCTTAAAAACTCCAGGGGTCAGCCCAACATAGAAGGTACTCTAATCCCAACAGCTGAAGCACTTGAGCACTATGGAACAAATGCACCAGCTAGCCCCCCAAGCATACCAGGGATGAGTGAGAACATACTATGTGTGACCGTTTTGCAATACTACCCCGCCACGTGGGCTAGCCTCACTCCGACCTTCGGGAGGAGGAATAAGGCCTCGTACACAGTTCATGCGGGAATCCCATGCTCAATCCGTAAATAAGTAAAAGAAAAAAGGAAAAAGAAGGTGAAAGAATAAGTAAAAGAAAGAAGGGTAAACATTTTACGGATATGGGGAAAATCGGACACGTGCGCAAAACCTTTCCCTTCTTTCTTTTACTTATTTACGGATTTGCGCACGGGTTTCCGCACGGAATACCTCCTCCTCCGCACAATTGTATGTGTACGTACCCTTCACACAGATCCATTAATACACCACACATAAATCAAACCATCAACAGTTCCCTGCACCGGAAAACAAACCATTGAAGTGAACTCACTTGTCATGATCAGCTCAGTTAGATAACAAACATTGAAGTGAACTCACTTGTCCTGATCAATTCCTCAGAGAACAAACTATTGAAGTGAACTTACTTGTCCTGATCAATTCAGCTCCTTGTCCCATAGAACAAACCATTGATGGAAGGGGGGAACTCACTTGTCCACTGAAATCAGCTCCTTAGAGAACAAAACCATTGAAGGAACTCACTTGTCTGATCAGCTCCTTGGAGAAAAACAAAACCATTGAAGTGGGTGAGTGAACTCACTTGTCCTGATCAGCCTCCTAGAGAACAAACCATTGAAACGTGAACTCCCCTGGTTCCTGAATCAGTTCTAGAGAACAAAAACCATTGAAGGGGGGAACTCACTTGTCCTGCTGAATCAGACATCAGAAGAACAAACCATTGAAGGGAACTCCACTTGGTCCCCTGATCAGTGTTACTTTCGAGGGATGAAGCCTTGTTCGTGGGTCACCTTTATTTTTCTGTCCGTCAAATAGTTGATCTCTCGCTGTCGCAAAGACTTTCTGGGACTACTTACTGTCTCGATCGAATTGGGCTGTATCGGCCATATCTGTTGGTGAGGGAGTTAATTACAGAGATGTCCACATTTCCCTTACTTCCATATGTTGCATCCGTCGTCTGAAAAGTGAAAAGAACACGGAGACCAATTAAATAATCTCAAATAACAAAAGATCCACCAAATACCTCGCACACTACAACAAATAGCTCGTGTTGAACTCATCCATACATCTATGAAAAACACCACAAAGAGATGGACTATAGATATACCACAAAGAGAAGAGACGATTAATGCATCACGAAAACAAAAATGGGTTAATAGATGCATGGCTTGAAAAACAACAACCCACAGACCATTGTTGCTGCTGTTGTCGTTGTTGTACCCTGGCTTAAAAACTCCAGGGGTCATTCCCCAACTATGAAGGTAAACTTCCTAAGTCCCAATCACCCCCAGCCGAAGCACCTGAACACTATGAAGAAGTGAATTGCACCAGTCCTGATCAGGGGATGCAGAGAACATTCCTACTGTGCGCCGTTTTGCCATTACTCCCGCCAGCGGGGGTAGCTCACATCCGATTCGGAGGATCTAAACGCCGCGAATACTACAGTTACGATGCGTGGAAATGCCCATGCGCCAGCTCCGTTAAAAGAGTAAAAGATTGAAGGGTTTGCTAACATTTACGTGACATAGGGAAATACGGAACGTGGCCAACATATATTCCTTCTTTCTTTTTAAATTAGGCCTTGCACGCACGTTTTCATCGCCAAGGAATCTCACGCCCTTGTCAATGTGTACCGTAACCTCCTACTTTACACAGATCATTATTACACCACACATAAATCAAACCATCAACAGTTCCCTGCACCGGAAAACAAACCATTGAAGTGAACTCACTTGTCCTCCTCCTCTCCTCAGAGAACTCCTCATTCTTCTCCGCTCTCTCCCCCTCTCCACCCCCCCTCTCTCCTCTCCCCCTTGAAGGGAACTCACTGGTACTGATCAGTTCCTTAGAGAACAAACCATTGAAGTGAACTCACTTGTCCTGATCAGTTCCTCAGAGAACAAACCATTGAAATGAACTCACCTGTCCTGATCAGTTCCTCAGAGAACTAACCATTGAAGGGAACTCACTTGTACTGATCAGTTCCTCAGAGAACAAACCATTGAAATGAACCCATGACACTTGACTCTCCTGATCAGCTCCTGGAGCAATCTCTCCATCTCACAAAACTACATTGAAGGTGTGCTCTGTGTGAACCTTCATCTTTGTCTCTGCCACAGCTCCTTAGAGCTCTGAGAGAACAAACCATTGAACGTGAACTCACTTGTCCCTCCACTGATACCAGTTCACTCTCTAATGGGAGAAAAATCATAAGTCCATGTGATAGGGGAGACATCTACCTTGTACACTGGGATTCAGACTCTCAGAATTGGAAACATAAACCATTCCTTGTGAATGGGGTATAACATCATCTATCGCTCCTCCCTGCTATCAGTCATTACCACAGAGAACAAAACCATTGAATGCCCTCCACCACGAGTAAGACTCTACTTGTCATGACTGCGGCACCAGTCATTTGCCTCAGAGAACAAAAACCATGTGTAATGTTGAACGCAACTTGGTTCCTGATCGGAGGTTCCTCAGAGACACAAACACATTGAATTCGGGAACTTCCACTTGTCACTGATCAGTTCCCTCCAGAGAACAAACCATTGAAGGAACTCACTTGTACTGATCAGTTCCTCAGAGAACAAACCATTGAAATGAACTCACTTGTCCTGATCAGCTCCTTAGAGAACAAACATTGAAGTGAACTCACTTGTCCTGATCAGCTCCTTGGAGAACAAACCATTGAGGTGAACTCACTTGTCCTGATCAGCTCCTTGGAGAACAAACCATTGAGGTGAACTCACTTGTCCTGATCAGCTCATTAGATAACAAACCATTGAAATGAACTCAACTGTCCTGATCAGTTCCTCACTGAACTAACCATTGAAGGGAACTCACTTGTACTGATCAGTTCCTCAGAGAACAAACCATTGAAGGGAACTCACTTGTCCGGATCAGTTCCTCAGAGAACAAACCATTGAAATGAACTCACCTGTCCTGATCAGTTCCTCAGAGAACTAACCATTGAAGGGAACTCACTTGTACTGATCAGTTCCTCAGAGAACAAACCATTGAAATGAACTCACCTGTCCTGATCAGTTCCTCAGAGAACTAACCATTGAAGGGAACTCACTTGTACTTATCAGTTCCTCAGAGAACAAACCATTGAAATGAACTCACTTGTCCTGATCAGCTCCTTAGAGAACAAACCATTGAGGTGAACTTACTTGTCCTGATCAGTTACTCAGAGAACAAAACCATTGAAGTGAACTTACTCGTCTTGGTCAGCTCCTTGCCCCAGGGCGGCCAGCAGAAGCTTGGTTTCATCGGTGTAGGAGCCAGAGATGGCTGAAGTTCCTGATGTGTCATCTAGGGAGGAGCACATTGCATCGGGGAACGACAGAAAACTCGTAGTGTCAGACGATGTCTGTTCATAAGACAGAACAGCTTTTGAAACAGCGTTTGTAACAGAATGCAATAATGTAGCAATGAGAATAGAAGGCAGTAACAATACCTTGCAGTGTAGTTCATTTTACTGGCCACCGTCATGGAAAACAATCAGTTCTCAATTTGAATTTAGGTTTACACGAATATCCATAAACAACAAACCTCAATGAACTTCGTTGTAGTCTTACATATCATCAGCATTAAGAATTATTTACATAACATTGCAGCGCATTCTTACGTGTCAACTGTAGAAAAAACAACTTCACAATGAAACTGGCACAATAGTTGGACATGATGTTCTTTGTGAATCTCAACGCTTAAATAACAGTATTCCGTGTACCCTTATTCGTCTTACTTATCAGATATATCAGGAAACAACACAAAGAGTGGTTTACTAAGCCTTTTTGTGTCACCCCCTTAAACATTAGTTTACAATGTATATAGTCAAAAGATGTCAGTAGGTTTGTAGCATAATGTTATGAATGCTCCTATTTCAACACATACACGCGTACACATACAAAAAGATGAGACGAGAGAGAGAGAGACAGAGATGCGAGATGAGAAGATTATGGAGGACGAGAAGGAGTTGAGAGAGAGACTGTTACGCGAAAGAGAGGACGCTGAGAGAGAAGAGCAGAGGCGGAGACAAGACAAAAGGGGAGAGTGAGAGCGAGAGAGAGAGAGAGGAGAGGAGAGAGAGAGAGAGAGAGAGGGGGAGTGTGGGGTTTGGGGGGTAGAGATGAAAGACAGACAGGAGCAATCCACATAACAGTCTGATACACGCACGTGCACATGTTAAGCACCTAAATTCGCATACCAGCAATGTACTTCACTCTCTCTCTCTCTCTCTCTCTCTCTCTCTCTCTCTCTCTCTCTCTCTCTCCCTCTCTCTTTCTCTCCTTCTGTCTCCTCTCGCCTCTCTCTCTCTCTCTCTATCCTCTCTCTCTCTCGCTCTCCCCCCCCCACTCTCTCTCTCTATATATATATATAAAATTTAGAAAGGCCAACTGGAAGGTAAACATAACCATCTAATTTCTACTTAAGACGTAATACACAAATAAAATCTAACTTTCTACACAGGTAGGCCTACATTAATATGTTGTTGTTACTTACCTGACTTTAGTCCACGTGTCGGAGGAGGTCAACAGTCGAGGGAAAGAAACTGGACCTTCACGTTGAAATCCGTGCGTCCAGTCACACCAGGCCCAACAGGATGCCACTCATGACAGATCGAAGTCGTTTGATGCTACTTCGCCGGAATAATGCCAGTGCGTATTGACTTGCCAGGCAGGTGGTGCTCCATTCTAGAACACAAACGTATAAAGATGTTCATTCTAGAACACAACGTTAAAGACTGTTACATTCTAGAAAACAACCGTTTAAACACTGTTCATTCTAGAAACACCAACGTTAAAGACGTTCCATTCTAGAACACAACGCTAAAGACTGTTCCATTCTAGAACACAACGTTTAAATGAAGGTTCCATTCTAGAACCAAAAGTTAAACACATGTTCCAGTCTATAACACAACGTAACGGACTGTTCCATTCTAGAACACAACGCAAAGACTGTTCCATTCTAGAACACAAAGTTAAACATTGTTCCATTCTATAACACAACGTTAAAGACTGTTCCATTATAGAACACATCGCTAAAGACTGTTCCATTCTAGAACACAAAGTTAAACATTGTTCCATTCTATAACACAACGTTAAAGACTGTTCCATTATAGAACACATCGCTAAAGACTGTTCCATTCTAGAACACAACGTTAAAAACTGTTCCATTCTAGAACACAAAGTTAAAAACTGTTCCATTCAGAGACACAATAAAGCAGACTGTTCCAATCTGAGACACAACAAAGCAGACAGTGCTCCATTCTGTCACACAACAAAGCAGACTGTGCTCCATTCTGTCACACAACAAAGCAGACTGTGCTCCATTCTGTCACACAACAAAGCAAACTATGCTCCATTCTACACAACAAAGCAAACTGTGCTCCATTCTACACAACAAAGCAAACTGGCTCCATTCTACACAACAAAGCAAACTGTGCTCCATTCTACACAACAAAGCAAACTGTGCTACATTCTACACAACAAAGCAAACTGTGCTACATTCTACACAACAAAGCAAACTGTGCTACATTCTACACAACAAAGCAAACTGTGCTACATTCTACACAACAAAGCAAACTGTGCTACATTCTACACAACAAAGCAAACTGTGCTACATTCTACACAACAAAGCAAACTGTGCTCCATTCTACACAACAAAGCAGACTGTGTTCCATTCTACACAACAAAGCAGACTGTGCTCCATTCTAAACAACAAAGCAGACTTGTTCCAATCTACACAACACAGCAGACAGTGCTCCATTTGTCACACAACAAAGCAGACTGTGTTCCATTCTACACAGCAAAGCAGACTGTGTTAACTTACACAAGAAAGCAGAATGTGCTCCATACACAACACAGCAGACCGTGTTCCATTCTTACACACAAAGCAGACTGTGTTCCATTCTTACACCAACAAGCAGACTGTGCTCCATTCTGTCACACAACAAAGCAGACTGTGCTCCATTCCTACACAACAAAGCAGACTGTGTCCATTCTATGTCACACAACAAAGCAGACTGTCTCCTTCTACACAACAAAGCAGACTGTGCCTCCATTCGTCACACAAACAAAGCAGGACTGTGCTCCATCTACACACAAACAGGACTTTGCTCCATTCGGTTACACAACAAAGCAGACTGTGCCCCATTCTACACAACAAAGCAGACTGTGCTACATTCTACACCACAAAGCAGACTGTGTTTTTTTTTTTTTTTTTTTTTTTTTTGTTTTTTTTTTCCCATATTCTGTCAACACAAAGCAGACTGTGTTCCATTCTTACACAACAAAGCAGACGGTGTGCCCATTCTACACAACAAAGCAGGACAGTGTTCCATTCTACACAAACAAGCAGACAACAAATGCAGCTGTCTTCCATTCTGTCACACAAACCAAAGAGACTGTGCTCCATTCGTCACACAAACCAAAGCAGACGTGTTCCATTCTGTCACACAACAAAGCAGACTGTGACTCATTTCTGTCACCACAACAAAGCAGGATGTGTTCCATTCTGTTACACAACAAAGCAAGGACTGTGCTCCATTCGGTCACACAACAAAGCAGACGTGCTACCATTCTACACAACAAAGCAGACTGTGCTCCATTCTTCACACAACAAAAGCAGAACTGGCTCCATTCTACACAACAAAGCAGACAGGGCTCATTCTGTCACACAACAAAGCAGACTGTGCTCCATTCTCCACAAACAAAGCAGAACAGTGTTCATCTACCACAACAAAGCAGAACTGTGCATCCATTCTACAACAACAAAGCAGACTGTGCTCCATTCTGTCACACAACAAACGCAGACTGTGTTCAATTCTACACAAACAAAGCAGACTGTGTTCCATCTACACAACAAAGCAGACTGTGTTCCATTATACACAAACAAAGCAGACAAACAACAGCAGACTGTATTCCATTGCTGTCACACAAAAAGCAAGGACTGTGTTCCATTCTCGTCAACACAACCAAAGCAGACCTGTGCTCCATTCTACACAACAAAGCAGGACAGTGCTCATTCTGTCCACACACAAGGCAGACTGGTTCCATCTACACAACAAAGCAGCCTGTGCTCCATCTACCAACAAAGCGACAGTGTTCCAATTCTACACAAACAAAGCAGACTGTGCTCCATTCTACAACAACAAACAGACTTTGCCCATTCTGCACACAACAAAGCCGACTGTGTTCATTTTCTACACAACAAAGCAGAATGTGTTCCATTCTACAAAAACAAAGCAGACAGTGCCCATTCTACACAACAAAGCAGACTGGTTCACATTTCTACAAAACAAAGCAGACAGTGCTCCCGTCTACACAAACAAAGCAGATTGTATCCATTTACACAAAACAAAGCAGACTTGTGGTTTTCCATTCTTACACAACAAGCAGGACTGGTGGTCCATTCTACTACAACAAGGCAAACGTGTTCCATTCTACACAACAAAAGCAGTACTGTGTTCCATTCTACACAACAAAGCAGACGGTGTTCCATTCTACACAACAAGGGAAAACTGTGTTCCATTTCTACACAAACAAAGCAGACAGTGTCCATTCTACACAACCAAAGCTAGACAGTGTTCCACTGTCACACAACCAAGCAAATGGTGCTCCATTACACAACAAAGCAGACTGTGCTCCATTCTACACAAACAAAGCAGACAGTGTTCCATTCTACACAACAAAGCAATTTGTGCTCCATTCTTACACAAACAAAGCAGACTGTGCCTCCATTCTACACAACAAGCAGACAGTGCTCCATTATACACAACAAAGCAGAATGTGCTCCTTTACACAACCAAGCAGACAGTGTCTCCATTCTACACAACAAACAAAGCAGAAGTGAAATGACGCTTACCATAATCATTGTTGCTCAGATTTGTTATTCGGCTTTGTAGCCACCAGCGTTATCGTCCACAACAACTTGACCTCATACCACGAAATAGCGTCCACGGAAAGTGTTCCAGGGCCACTGGAGGTGTACACCTTGCCGTGGACATCCCCGCTAGTGGACAGAAAGAAAAAATCGTTCGTCTTTTCAACAGCGCTTTTCCTATCAATCTTTATGCCAAGATTTCGCCAAAGCTTTTAAGCTCTAATGCCCGGCAGGAGTCCTTTGCAGCCGTAGGATTGATTGCTTCTATATAAATGAATGTACATTTTTATCGTGTAAAGGATGGAAAATTAAACGATAAATTAGAAAACGATAGAGGTTAGTGCTCAGTCTTGCAAGTGAGAAAGCAAGACTGAGGACAAGCGGAGAGAACCGAGAAAAGAAAATGGAGAAGGGGTGTTGATGTGCATTGTTTGCCAAAACGTGTTAGTAAGCTATGCTACGAAAGGATGGGTATAATCAGACTTTGCTTCTGATAATCTGAAAGCTACACAACCTGATGTGGGACAGTGGGTGAAAGGGCAAGAAAAGCGATTGTTTTCTAGTCACAAGAATCTATGAAATTCGAAGAGAGAGAGAGATCAGGCAGACCAAGCATAGATCGAGCCGTCAACGTTGCCAGAACTGATGAAGACTGCACTCAATTTGCACATAGCTGCTCCGAGGTTTTAGTGTTAGCCAGAAACTGTAAAAGCCTTACAACTACTTTAACTACAAGTATCGAATAGTCCTAGCAAATTTTGTTGATAATAAAAACCCACACGCCAAATAAAAAAGCCTATATATGGTCAGTGAATAAGTCATAGGGCGGCCGAGATAGATGCAGCGGGAAGGGCAGAGAGGCTTGAATGGATTTCGTGAAACTGCCCACGTGCGGGTCTCCCCTGGAGGAACTTTTTTTGAATGCACGTGGTGCCATGGCACTGCAACGTCACGAAAGAAGGTCAAGGGTCATCATATTTTTCAACATCAAGATGGTTCAAGGAAACAAATATGCTAGCTATTAAACCGAATCCTGTGAAATCTGTCACGTGGGGGTCTGCCTTGAAGAAAACATGTAGCACGTTGACACCTGCAGAGAGATCATGGTCATCAACATGCGGATCGTTGAAAACAAACACAAAACAAAACAACGAACAACAAAACAAACCATATGAAAGCAAACCATTCAATGGGTAACAATATGACTAAAGCTGAGAAAACTGGAAGATTTTGTGTCCCTCCTACGTGGACTTGGTTGGCCAAAGGAAATATTAAGTTGGTTCGTGGTCGGTTTGTGTGTGTGTTTTTCTTAAGCCCACCAGAGATGATCTCTAATTATATATAGATAGATAGATAGAGAGAGAGAGAGAAGAGAGAGAGAGAGAGAGAGAGAGAGATGATGAGAGAGATTGAGAGAGTAGAGGACCCAGAGAGAGAAGGAGAGAGAGAGAGAGAGAGAGAGAACTCAACTCGACAACCAAACATTTTATTGTCCATAGCAATAAAGCCTTTAGTGGAACAAGGGGGGGGGGGGGGGGGGTGGGGTGAGGGGAAATGCAACTTGATATATAAACAAATATGAAATATATGATAGAAGTATTTGACAAAAAAAACATGTGCTTAAACACACAAACACACACACACACACACAACACACACACACACACACCGACACTCACACACTGTTGACGGGACACAAGCAATGTAAAAATAAACTAAAAATAAATAAATAACTGAAAACGTAGTGGACCAACGAGTTTTTAAAACAAACATGAAAACCAAACAAAGCAGAAGAATGCCGAATCACCTGTAGTGACCATCAACAGATGGGCCACACAGAAAGCGACGACAGTGATCGGGGTCAATAGTGCAGCAAAAGCCCACTCAGAGGCGATGTCTGAAAACATGAACGTCTGTCCACAGAGATCTGCCACTTGGCCCTTTCCCCATTCCCTCCGAACACACGCACACACCGCGCCGCGCCGCACATACGCACGCGTGTGCACACACCACGCACGCACGCACATACGCACGCGGGTGACACACACACGCAGCACGCCACGGGTCGGTCACACACACATTTGGGGGTCCCAAAAACAGGACGTTATTGAAAAAGTCCAAATTAAAATATGTAAAAGGATTCCGGAGTGCGTCGAGAATGCTAAAATGTCAATCGCACTACGAGGAATGTGGGCGTTTTGGCAATAGTTATGGCCACACATATGCGACTGATTAAAATACTGGTGTACAACTTGTATAACCCCTATCAGGATAGAGTCCCTAAGCAGTTTATAGCATGTTACACGCGCATGATCTGTCGGGCGAAAGATCTGGGTTACTTAGGTCAGACGTTTAGGCTTACTGTGCAGGACATGGCTTCGGCTGATGTTGGGCAATGCCAAAACCCGGTCATACTCATGTTTGTAGAAGAGTTTAGACAGATTAAAAGATATGTCGATCCAACTTTGGTATGATTCGTCTTCTGAAGATGAGTACTGGTCATACCATCCAGAATATATAAGAGCCGAATTATATTGTAAATCTTGACCATTATTACCCATAAGACGGTTTATTTGCCTTATGAAATGTAACAGACTCATCTTGAATGGAATTCCGCGTTTTGGAAGTTAAATCCGACCAATATTTGGCATTACAATGTGATGGAAAATCAGGTTGAAGATCTAGTGTATTTTGTGATTATATGTCCAAAAAAAAACGTATTCTAGTTTGAGAAAAAATATATTTACCTTTGCATTACTATCTTTGCCAAAACCTTAAGGAAAAAGTTCCTATAAAAATTGCATTGCTTAGGTGTCGATTGTATGGCAAAACACGTAGCTAATTGTACTGCAAATGGCTCAAAGGTTCCATCTACATATTTGATGTTGGATATTGTTCGATCTTTCTCCGGTCATTATGGGCCAGTGCCCTGAAAAGACTGATTAAAATGCCTGTTATATTGTTGTTTGATCAAAAGTTGACCTACGGCCAAGAAGGTTATTTATTTTTCTGCTCTTAAATATCTACTTAAGAAATTACAAAGTATTGGACTTAAGGCTATATGATACATGCTGTTGTTCTTTTTAATTTATACAATTATTATCAGGTTAATTTATTTACAAACATTTACAATATCATAGTCGTCTTTAAAACACTTTTATTCAAGTTAAAAGACGTTAAAAAGGCAACAAAACAAAACGCACACAAAACAAACACACACACCCCACACACACACACACACACACACACAGAAAATACAGGACACACATTACAGACACACATACAGACACACACCACACACACACACACACACCACACTCACACACACACACCCACACACACACACACACACACACACAACACCATTGCATTTCGTTTTATTTGGCATAATTGACACAATTAAATCACATGTCAATTAATGCCAATTAAAACGAAATGCATGTAAGAGTGTCAACCAGACAAAACAGACAAAAGAGACTCCCAATCCACCACTAGTATATTTGCAGCAAACAAAAATGAAGAAGTTGATTCACATACAACATTAGTAGTTGTCACGTGACAAAGACTGTAAAGTTTTAGGGAAAGGGTCTGTCTAGAAAAATACTCCAGACTATCTAAGATTAAAAAACATTTCCTTGATACCCATTCTCGTAAACTCTTCTTAATGCTAACATACTCTCAATGATCGATTATGCTTCAACATTATGGGATAGCTGTAGTGATACCAATTTAAAGATTATCAATCGTATGTACAAAAAAGCAATTAAATCAATGTTATAAATCAGTTCACTACCTATGAAGACTACAACAACTAGATATACTAATTTTCAAGACAGGACTTTTTCCTCAAAAAGCAATCGGCATGCACAA